>JAMZAV010002397.1:0-99215 GCA_024449915.1 Sweltsa coloradensis | reverse complement strand
TTTTAAGGGGGAATTGTTTTTTTAAATTTTCTATTGTTTCTTGTTAATTTTTATTTTTAAACGTAAAAATTCACTTTAAAAAAAGCAATATTTTTTATGGTTCTGGCCAATTTTTAAACCATTTTTCTTTCAAAAGGTACGACATCCCCAAACCCCCTTAATGTCCATTTTAAAATATGAACGTTTTGCCCCACCCGTTGGTCAAAATTTGGGCCCCCAAATCCCCCCAAAATATGCACAAAAAGTCAAAAAAACGTTTTTTTAAAGCTTTATTTCTTTCGATTCGGGCAAAACTTTTTCAACTTTTTTTTTTCAGAAAGCAAAAATCACAATTCCCTTTAATGTCCTGTGAAATATAAGTTTACCCCCACCCTTTGTGAATTGGCCCAAATGGCCGAAAATATCGCACTAAAAATCAAAAAAAAAATCGTAAAAGTATGATTTTATGAAAAATATTTTTTCGTTTGTCCCCCAAAAACGTGGCAAGTCTAAGTTCAGAGAAAACGAAGGTCGTGTCAAATTTTCGTCAAGATCGCATATGCCGTTTGCCCGGTAGAGAGCGAACAAACAGACGGAAAAAAAAAACACTTAAGCTAAATTTTTTGGGGGGTCGGTGAAATTGAAGTCTTCGCTTCGCTCATCCAATCAGGAAATTGAAAAAAAATTAAAAGTTGATTGGGCCTACTGCTTCCAGACAACTATTACCCATTATTATTATTATTTTGATGTTAGTTAAAGTAAATCCCTAGGTCAAGGCAAATCATTACAAATTATTGTCAAGCATAAGGCCAAGGAAATGTTTCTCCCCTGCCCCCTGTCAGCCTTTTTCTGTGACCTCACTAGCAGCAGTGATGATCGGGGCCCGTGCGACGAGGTGGTCACAGGTCCCCCCCCCCCAGGCCGGACGGGGGGGCCGCTTTCCCCGGGCTGAAAGATAAAATAACAAGCACTAAATGAGAAAAATTTGAAATAAAAACACCCCCTTTCCAATTTGTGGGACCCCGCAAATATTGCGATGGGTTTCACGAAGGAAAAGGGGGTGGCGCGTGGGTGGCTTTTTTTTTAGTCTTGCAGCGGTAGCTAATTCTAAAAATCTAATCAAAAATGGACCCCAAAAAGGCAGCTTACTAATTTAAATGGAGCCACGTTCTCGCTGAAAAAAAACAAGCCCCAACAGGAAAAACGAAGGATTTGGTAGTCCCTGAATAGAACAGAAATCTTCAATGAAATGGTTAAAGGCCGGGGTTTATTGCAAAAGCAAGTCCCGGGTCTTGTAAAAAACATAAACAACTAGAATAAAAACAAGGGGTCATGTGAATGTGATGGCGAAAGGGTTTTTATGTACTAGAATGAGATAGTAGGGCCTACATGAATAAGAAATATTACAAAATAGAATGTTTTTTTCCATTTGGGCGTCACAGATTACTAGGACAAGTCGGGAAATTATAAAAATCTAGAATTAAACAATAGGCCTACACTAAGGGTGATGATGTTAAACAAAATGACTGCCTTTGTACATACACCCAAACCTAAATTAAAGGCCCCTAACAAAATAATCACAATAATATTTAATGAATTAAAGATCTCCAAAGTATGTTTTTTATGGGAAAAACCAAGTGAACGGGGAAGCTAGTTCGTGCTTGGAAAAAAATGTTCCCTAGAAAAGATTGGGCAATTTTTTGAACGTTGTATCTTTTAACGAAAAAAGTTTTTAAGAAAATCTTCACATTACGTTAATCCCCTTTTCTTTTCTTGACACATTTGATGCATTTAATTTAAAAAGTCGCAACAAAATTTGAATTAACGTTTAGAAACACTGATGTTTCGCTTTTTGGAGCGTTTAATAAAAAGAGACGCACAGTAGAAAAGAGAGAGAGAACCAATGCATGCGCACCGCCGACTGCGGGAGCAGCTTGGCACGTACAGCATCCAAGTGCGGGGCGAGCTGGGCTGTCCGACTTTTTGTTTTTCGATTCAACAGCCAATCACGGAGGATCGGGCCGGACGCTGAAAAAAAGAAACATCATCTTTTTAAAAAACTCGAACTATTTAAATTTAAACATGGTATTAGAATTCTACTATATGTGATAGCTGAAGAAAAGAATGGTTCTGAGTTAATGTAATTTAAATTTTTTAAATTTCTCGTTCAAAAGATACAAACGTTTTAAAAATTGCCTAATGCTATTCTTATGGGGACATTCTTTCTAAAGCACTGAACCCTGTTCCCGTGTTAGACTTATGGTTCCCTATAAGACCCAAAGGCCCCGCGCGGTATTCGTAGATTCAAAAAATTTAAATTTTAGCTATAGCTTTTTTAAAAAAATAAATAAATTTTTTTAGAGTTGCCCACTCAGTTAAAATAAATGATTTTCAGTGGGGGGCTTTAAAAACAAAGCGACCAAGCCCAAACCCCGGGAGGCCCGACCAAACGAAGAGTGAGCGATAACCAAACCCAAAAACGATATTTTAATAGGAAAAAATAGCAATCAGTGGGGATGGACAGTGCGAACCCCCGCGAATCAACGCCAGAATCAACAAGGCCGATTAGAACAACTTTGAAATTTTTATGTGCTTGTTGCTAGGACGGCTCCCAAAATCCCCGTTTTTTTTCAAAAATCCCAAGACAAAAAACTGAAGGACTTTAAATCCAAACCAAAGTTAAAAAACTTCTGCTTTAAGGGAATCGAACCCTGACCTCTGCATTGGGAAACAATAGTAGCAACAAAACCAACGAGCCCACAAAGACCAAAAACTAACGCTTTGTGCTTTCCTGCGAAAAAGGGGTAACCAATGTTCGCAATGAACCAAATCTTTTGCTTTCCCAAAATGTCAACTCTTCTCCCAAACAAAATCTTTAATTAAAAACACTGAAAACAATACAAAAAGTTTCTTAGACCACAAGGCCCCAGACAGGTTGCCGTCAAGATACAATCTTGAGTTCCTGTTTAGATAGGGCCTACATAAGTTCGGTACCCGTTTTTAAACCGGTTACGTAGGAAACCAGTTTTAAATCGTAAACCGGTTTTCGAAAATAAATTTAAAAAAATAATTTGACACATTTCCCGGCCACAAAGGGGCATTTTCCCTGTTCCCTGCCCCCTGTGCCGGCCCTTTAGGTCGCACAGCGCCCCAAAAAAAGTCACTTCGATATACAAATTTCGAGTTGTGACAAGTGGGGTTTTTTTCACTCACCAGCCAGCTTGTTGGGCACCACGCCCACCCCCCCCCCCACTCAACCCTCAGCGCAACCCGCCCAGCCGGTAGGCCTACCAACTTCCGAATAAGACGTTCATTATGTCGTTTGTCGTGAGAGTTGTTTAGTGCGGCGGCAAGGGGAATATAGGTACACACAAAATCTTGTGGAGCAAGATTCTTAATCGATTAACCGGTTCGTAAAAATACTATTCAGTGTTGGCCCTAGTTTAGAACCAAGTTGTACACAAATAAACCAGACTTATCAATACAACCTCACAATTTATGACATGCAAGCAGATCTATAATTCTTTCAAACGTTGCTGGCAAACCCTCATACTTAACAACTAGTAGGCCTAACTTACGTTCTACAGAACCAATACACCAACACAATAGGCCTACAGATGCCAACGTAACATTATCCAAAGGTAAATCCAGCAACCTGCTGATATTCAAAAGTACCTAGCACAAAATGACAAGTGTTCTTTGGCCTTAGACATTAGGCCTACTCATTTTAAAAAGTGTCTGTCTAAGCACCCTGTAAAATTGTTTAGTCAAATCTCTGTATTAATTCAATAATGTTAACAATTTCCCAGAATATTATCCCTTAGGCCTACAAAAATATTACAGAGCTGGCATCCAGCAAAAGGTTCACCACGGAACAAGCGAGCAATTATAGACCTGTCTCGCTTCTTCCAGTATTTTCTAAAATACTGGAAAATATTGTTAAAAGGAGATTAGTGGAGTTCCTTGACAGCGAGGAAATATTAACAAATTCTCAGCATGGTTTTCGCAAAAATAAATCTACTACAACAGCACTTGCCGAATTTGAAAACGCAGTGTTAAAAAGTATTGATAATGGACATTATGCTCTTGGCCTTTTTTGCGATTTAAGTAAGGCATTCGATTGTGTAGATCATGATATCCTGCTGAAAAAATTAGAATTCTATGGAATAAGGGGAATAACATTAGACTGGTTTCAATCATACCTAATAAATCGAAAACAAAAGGTCAAAATCATGAATGAAAGCAAAGATGGAAGGTGCACCGACCACTTCTCAGAGTGGCTGGAAGTGAAAGTGGGGGTACCACAAGGCTCGGTGTTAGGACCAGTATCATTTTTGATCTATATAAACGATTTACAAAGGTATATGAGATCAATTAAAATAACTCTTTTTGCAGATGATATTACAGCACTGATCGTGGAGGATTGTTTAATAAAGTTAGAAGAATTATCACAATTAAGTGCTGCAAGCATTCACACTTGGATAGGTTCAAATAAATTATCAATGAATCTAGCAAAAACATATTATATGCATTTCCATCTGAGGCAAAAACACATTGAGCATTATCCAGAGTTAAAATTAAATAACGTTAAGTTAAAACAAGTAACAAACGTTCCTTTTCTTGGAGTAAATATAGATGAAAACTTAAATTGGGAATCACATTTAACAAAGCTAACTCCAAGACTGGGATCTGCATGTTTTGCACTAAGAATAATTAAAGAATCCATCAGCAAAAAAACAGCAAAAGTGGCATATCATGCTTATGTTGAATCTATTATAAGGTATGGAATACCCATTTGGGGTAGTACTTACCACTTGAATGATATATTTATAATACAAAAGAAGGCCATTCGGATAATTGCAGGACTAGGATACAGAGACTCATGTAAAAATAGTTTCAAAGACATGAAGATTCTTACTTTACCATGCATTTACATATATGAACTATTAAAACTATTTGTTAACCATAACACAGAAGCAACACTAAATAAGGATAATCATCAACACAACACTAGGCAAAAAGAAAAATACCATGCAGTATATTGCAACACAACAAGGTACCAAAATGGGTCTCATGTACGAGGACTAACCCTTTACAACTCTTTACCTGAAAGCATACTGGCAGTGAAGGAAAACAGAACCAAGTTCCTGTTAAAAATAGAAACCTACCTAAAAGTCAATGCATTCTACTCAATTGAGGAGTTTAAAAACATGAAAAATATGAAACAAGCTAACACGGAATAAAAAAGGATTGGGACTAAGCTACTAACTGTATTGAAAACCAAGGTTGAAAAGGAGTGTTGGATTGTTTTTTGCTGTCATATTTTAGGTTTGAATTTTAAAATATTGATATGTACAGACTGTTTCTACTTTTTACTTGCATTTTTTGATGGTGTGTTTTAAGTATTGAAGGTAGTATATAAAGGGTCACAGACGGATGTCACAAGACTGAAAGACAATATCAATATCAGATTGGTTTACTTGTTATACTTCATTGTACACGGAATAAATAAGGGTTGGGACTACCAAGTGTATTAAAAACCACGGTTGAAAAGGAGTGTTGGATTGTTTTTTGCTGTCATATTTTAGTGTTGAATTTTAAAAATACTGATATGTACAGACTGTTTCTACTTTTTACTTGTCATATTTAATGGGTGTTTTAAGAATTGAATGTAGTATATAAATGGTCACAGTCGGATAATGTCACAAGACTGAAAGACAATATCAATAACAGATTGGTTGACTTGTTGTACTTTCATGTTAAGTCCATACATATTTGTACAAGGAATAAAAAAAGGATTGGAACCACCAACTGTATTGAAAACCAAGGTTGAAAATGAGTGTTGGATTGTTTTTGCTATAATATTGTAGTGTTGAATTTTAAAATGTTGATATGTACAGACTGTTTCTACTTTTACGTGTCATATTTAATGGTGTGTTTTAAGAATTGAATGTAATATATAAATGGTAACAGACGGATAATGTCACAAGACTGAAAGACAATATCAATATCAGATTGGTTGACTTGTTATACTTTTATGTTAAGCCCATACATATTTGTACACGGAATAACAAAGGATTGGGACTACCAACTGTATTGAAAACCAAGGTTGAAAAGGAGTGTTGGATTGTTTTTGCTGTCATATTGTAGTGTTGAATTTTAAAATGTTGATATGTGCAGACCGTTTCTATTTTCTACTTGTCAAATTTTAATGGTGTGTTTTAAGAATTGAGTGTAGTATATAAATGGTCACAGACGGATAATGTCACAAGACTGAAAGACAATATCAATATCAGATTGTTTTATTTGTTATATTTTAATGTTCAAGTCCATACATATTTGTACTATGTTTGGTTGGTTGAAGATTTAGCATGTAATGCTAATGACATTATGACATGTAATATACTCCGAACATGGTTACATGGGAGGAGTCTGACATTATGCAAATAAATCTATCTATCTATCTATCAATAATTAGCAATAGGTAGGCTTACCGGTAGCATAGAATTCTAGACTTCGTTGAGTTAGGCCCTCGTATCAATTTAATAATATTAAAAATTAAAAAGAATCTGCTTTACGTTCACAGGACAATACATTCACATAAGAACATTATGTTCACCTAAGAACACTAAAATGTCAGTAGGGACTACCCAAGCACATCAGAGATAAACCGAGGCAGACTGTTACAGAAGTTTATGAAGCGTCCTACATTTATAGGCACAGTTCAAGTTAGTCTAATCAGAATTAGACCATTGCCTGCCCAAACATGAGCATATTCTTTACTATAATAATAATAATAATAATAATAATCTGTCTTATAAATGTATTGGATGAAGCTTGAGATGCTGCCGTACAGTTCTAGGCCTAGGGCCTTATAATGTTTTGTAGGCCCTAGTAGCTGAGCTACCGGTAGCCAGTAAATGCCATATCAGACATTACTGTAGGCCTAATATTAATGTAGGCTACCCGTAGCCTAATATTCTTACGATCTAACGTACCGGTAAGAATTACTTTCGTTTAAATTTACTTTCAGTAGGCCCTTTTGTGTTTGGTCCCCCTTTACGGTAGCCGAGGTAAAAAAGAAAAACACCAAGTGTTTTTACGTTCAACATGAAAAAATAAAAATTTGTTTTTCATGCTTTTTACTAATTTGGTATTGCAAAAAACTAGTACTTACAAAACCTTTGGGCAAAATTTTGTTTTTTGACGAAACCCCTTTTGGGCCCTGGGGCCATATTTAAAAATTAGTAGGCCAAACTTTAAAAGGTTTTTTTGTCTTTTTCACCTCAAAACTATGTTTTTGGGGCCCCATGCCCGAAGAAGTTCCCACCCCATGTAAGCATGGGCCTACACCTTTCAAAATAAGAAGAGTACAGTACCCTAGAGGCACTTTTATTTTTTGTTCAGTCCCTTTTTTTTTTTTTTTAAAAACTAAGGGATGAGACGTTAGTGACCGCCCTTTTACGGTACATAAAAAAAAAAAATACACGCGACTTCAATCACATTGTTATCGTCGAGTTTTCAGATTTCAATAATTTATTTTAAAATACGAGCTTTTCAGTCAGCCGCCCCCGCCTTCCCGCAAAACGGTTAGTGGTTGCGACCCTTGCCACGGGGGCCTTCCCTTCCCCCCTCCCCCCACCCCTGACCGGCCAAACGTTCCAGACCCCTCGCAGTGTCCCCGCCCGTTTATTTGTTACCCCTGTGAGTTTAGGTCAGGAGCATGACTGTTTTGTTTAGAAATCTCTTGAGGGGAAGTTCTTTGATAAGAAGACGCGGGAAAAAAGGGTTTAAAATGCCGCCCAGTGGGAGGAATTGCTGCAAAATTTCAAGTATCAGGGAAACTATGGTAAATCACAACCCTTATCTCTCCCCCCCCCCCCATCTTTATCAGAACCTAACCATACCATCCCCCTTTTAATTTCTGGGTCAATGAAACATCAGCCACGCTTTTTACTGACTGAAAAACTGAACTGAACGCCGTCGCCTTTTTTTTTATACGTTCAGAGCAATAAAAATATAGGTACAGTTAAAAAACAATGTAGAAACTTTTTTCAGATATCTTAAAATATACATAGTACAGGGGTTACAGAGAGACAGCCGGGTGTACAGTGTAAAAGATACCGTTTTTTCCCCACCCCTAATAACCGGTAATAGATTACGACCTGTTTATCGGAACAATTAGTTGGGGTCTATTAGTTCCAAACTAAAAAGCCTATGGGGGGGAGTAAGAACTGGTAGAGAATTACAAAAGGAAATTACATTTTAAAGTAAAAATTTTGGCCCTAGGCCCTAGAGAATTTGAAAAAATATGATCAATGGATATAGAAGGGAGGTTTATTGCCGCAAGTAAACCAAAATCAAAAGCAAAGAGAAATTGCTAGGCCTACCCTTTCTAACAAAAGGGCTTAGGGCAAGGCCTACATTACAGCCTCGGGGCAAGGCCCTGTTGCTCCCTAGCGGGCAGAGGGCTGCTTCAAAATTTTATTTATTGGGGGAAATTTATGAAGCATAATTTACATAGGCTAATTTTTAAAAGTGTTTTGGGTAAGCCTAAAATGGGGCATTCAGATTGGGAAATCCCGACATCATTAAACATAGACTAGAAAAAAGTACATAGCAAGAAAAAAAAAGCGGTAAGTAATCAGCAACGGTCATATGGCCCCCAATGATGTGAAAAAAAAACAATATCCCCCTGGGCAAAGGGGCCGATGCACATTGCCGGTAACGAGAACGAGAACAAAAGGGGAAACGAGAAGGGGAAGACGCTAATTTTAAGGGTTTTCGGCACAATTAGCCCGAGAAGCAAACCACGGGAACAAATAAAATAATAAGAGTGTTAATTAATTTTTTTATTTTGTTTTTTGCATTTTTGTTTTTAATTTCTTTTGATATTACTCGCGTAAAAACCATCAATCAGCTAAATGGGTAGTTTATGGACGTGACATTTGATTCCGTTTGGTTTCCGGGGAACGTACGGAACGGGAAGTTAGGGAAAGTTAAAAACTTGGTGATGTCCCTTTGTCGTTGCCGGGAACGGGAACGACTGGCAAGGGGAAGCTTATTGTGCATCGTGTCGTAAGTTAACCTGTGATTCAACTTTTCCCCGTATCTTACAGAGAAAGTGCATCCCCCTTAACCCCATAGCATGTGCAAAACACGCTAGGCCCTGGGCCCTAGGTAGCAAAACTACAATTAAACACAAGAAAAAAAGATTAGGCCTAGGCTAGCAGAAGGCCAAACTGAAAGTAAACGGTAAAACGTATCCATTTAACCTTCAGAGGCCCAGGCTAAAACTAAGGTAAGGGGTAGGGCTAGGGCTAGGCCCAGGGTAATAAGAGGGTGATAGGGCCCAGTAGCCCTAGCCCCGGGGCCCGGCCCTAAACCTTAAAGGTGAGAAAAAATAAGGGCCTACTTTTCTAAATCGGAGCTAAAATGGTCAATTCTTACATGAGAACAAATTTACAAGAAAATCATTACCGGTAGTAGGGCCTACAATGTAAAAATGAAAGTAATCATGCGGACGAAACCAGTAGGCCTAGCCCCTAGGCTAGCCTAGGGCCTAGGCCTAGCTAGCAGAAGTTGGAACCCATGCTCGAACCTTTCAACCTAGTAACAAGATGGAGGCCCTAGCTCAACTTCGTCCATGCAAATCTCCACGCCCCGACCCACATTGGAAGAGAAAACATAAAAAAATGTATCCCATTTTCACAAATGAAGCCAAACCCTACTAAGCAATTTGGTTTACAAGGAGCAAAAAAAAACTTAAGCAACTGGAAATAATTCACTCACAGCGAGTAAAAAATTTAGAAAAATGGAAAACCCTGTCGATTTTGAAGCTGTGGGCCGTCCCCAGCCCCGGGGAAAACACGTCTATCGCCCCAAACCCGAGACATAGAAAGACCTTCCTTTTTTGATCAAGAGCCCCCCCATCAACCGTCTCGGTTAAAGCGATACGCCCTCTCGTTCAAGGGGAGTTTTTCCAAAAAGGGGTCCTGCAAGTTCAATGCAACCCGACTTTCATCAAAGTCAGCTGTTCTGGCCGGCGCAAAACGCAGTTTTAAAACAGAACTGGGGGAACACAGCACCCCTGTGTCAGTGATCGTAGTCGATAAAGGTAGAGGGCGCTTTCCCAAAATCGCGCGAGATTCAAACATTAAAAATATCAACTACAGTGGGGAAAAATACAAAATGTGAACTGTAAATCAAAAAATCTAGAGGATTTTGTTGTTTAAATTTAAAACGTGCTAGTTTATAAATGTGCTGCTATACATTTTTTTTTTTTTAAAAAGGCTATTATACTTGACAGATTTCCCAAAGTTTAGAAGAAAGGGTCGTCAAGGAGAAAGGGGGGCTTGCAACATGTGGGTCAGGGTAGCATTATCGCAAACCATGCAAGGGGCAAGAACATCAACAAGATCAAGCTTGGCCACACGGGAAAAGAACCTAGAACGGTTGCAGGTAGGGAAGATGACCCATAGGCAGGTCGTGCAGGAAAATGATTTGGGGGGGGGGGGAGGGGAGTAAAATTTTTGGAAAGCTACAATTTGAAGACAATTTTCTCAAATTTTTTCAAAAATTTCCTACGAGCCTATCTACGAGCAGTGCAAAAATGGCCTGATTTCACGTACCAAACATAAAAATATTTTTTTAAGCAGAGCGTCAACTTCGGTTTAATATTTAAACCACGTAAAAAATATTGGATGAGCGTAGCGAGCGAAGCGAAGATTCCATTTTACTACACTGGAGAAAAAAAATCCCGAATGTTTTTTTTTTTGCTGTATTTTTTTCGTTTTTTAACACGATTCCAGCTAAACCCCATACTCCCAAATTTTGATGAAATTTTTTGGAGGCCTTTGAAACTCTGAAATTTGAACGGGCCCGTTTGAGGCAATCGAAAAAATTATTTTCATGTAAATCGCAAATTTTCGATTTTTTGATTTTTTAAAAATTTTTTCGATACAACATTACAGCTTTAAACCGATTTAATGATTTTTTTTCAGAAACCTTAATTTTTTGAATAAAATATTCGTGTGAAATTTGAACACAATCGAAAAATTATTTTTCATGAAAATCGAAATTTTTCGGGTTTTTTTTTTTTGGAGGGAAGCGAAACTTCAATTTCACTGACCCCCCAAAAAATTTAGCTCGTTTTTTTTTTTTTTTTTTGTTCTTTTTTTTGTTTTTTTTTTGTTTGTCGCTCTTTACCCGGGGAAACGGCAAATTTTGCGATCTTGATGAAAATTGAAAGTTCCTTCGAAATCTCGAACTTTGGACTTGCCCCTTTTTGGGGACAAACTAAGACATTTTCAGAATATCCAACTTTTACGATTTTTTTCGTTTTTTTTGGGTTTTTCTTTCCCTTTGGCCCTTCTGAAAACGGGTGGGACTACAAAAGTTCTATTTTACATGGACATACGGTTATGTGATGTAGTACATTTTGAAAGAAAAAGTTGAAAAAGTTAGCCAGAATTCATAGAAATAAAGCTTTTAATATAAGTTTTTTGATTTTTTGTGCGATATTTTCGTGCCATTTGGGCCAATTCTGACCAAACGGGTGGGGCTACAACGTTAATTGGATGAGCGTAGCGAGTGAAGCGAAGACTTCAATTTCACTGACCCCCCAAAAAATTTAGCTCGGGTGTTTTTTTTTTTTTTTTTTTTTTTTTTTTGTATTTTTGTCTGTTTGTTCGCTCTCTACCGGGCAAACGGCATATGCGATCTTGATGAAAATTTGACAGGACCTTCGAAATCTCTGAACTTAGACTTGCTACGTTTTTGGGTACAATCGAAGAAATATATCTCATGAATATCGTACTTTTACGATTTTTTTCGATTTTTAGTGCGATATTTTCGTGACATTTGGGCCGATTCTGACCAAACGGGTGGGGCTACAACGTTCATATTTCACATGGACATTAAGGTAATGGTGATGTATTGATTTTTTAAAGAAAAAGTTGAAAAAGTTAGCCAAAATCTATAGAAATAAAGCTTTTAATATAAGTTTTTTGATTTTTTGTGCGATATTTTCGTGCCATTTGGGCCAATTCTGACCAAACGGGTGGGGCTACAACGTTCATATTATACATGGACATTAAGGTTATGGTGATGTAGTACCTTTTGAAAGAAAAAATTGAAAAAGTTAGCCAGAATTCATAGAAATAAAGCTTTTAATATAAGTTTTTAAGGTAAATAATACCAATTGACAAGAAACAATAGAAACTTGACAACAATCACTTCAATGCGTAGGCAACAAAACAAAGCACTTGCAAAAGTAAAGATATGCCACGCAAACTAAAAACTATAAAAAGCTCATCCTTCAACGCGGCGGGACTTTAGCGTTTTCCTAGTATTATACATGGACATTAAGGTTATGGTGATGTAGTACCTTTTGAAAGAAAAAGTTGAAAAAGTTAGCCAGAATCCATAGAAGTAAAGCTTTTAATATAAGTTTTTTACGGTTAATAATACCAATTGACAAGAAACAATAGAAACTTGACAAGCACCTACAATGCGTAGGCAACAAAACAAAGCACTTGCAAAAGTAAAGATATCCCACGCAAACTAAAAACTTTAAAAAGCTCATCCATCAACGCGGCGGGACTTTAGCGTTTTCCTAGTTTTAAACAATTCTTTGACTTATAACAATACATGCTTTATCCTATTGTAATGATTTTTTAAGAGAACCTTAATTTTAGAAATTAATATATTCGTGTAAAATTTGAGCGCAATCGAATAATTATTTCTTATGAAAATCGCAATTTTACGATTTTTTTCTTTTTTTAAAATTATGATTAATAAAAAAAATTAAGTTATTTTTTTATTTAATTTAATTTAATTGGATGAGCGTAGCGAGCGAAGACTTCAATTTCACTGACCCCCCAAAAAATTTAGCTCGGGTGTTTTTTTTTTTTTTTGTTTGTTTTTTTGTTTGTTTTTTGTTTGTTCGCTCTCTACCGGGCAAACGGCATATCCGATCTTGATGAAAATTTGACAGGACCTTCGAAATCTCTAAACTTAGACTTGCTACGTTTGGTACAATCGAAGAAATATTTATCATAAAATATCGATTTACGATTTTTTTTCCGATTTTTTAATGAAAAAATTGCATTATTTTTGTGACATTTGGGCCGATTTCTGACCAAACGGGTGGGCCTATAAACGTTCATATTTCACATGGACATTAAGGTAATAGTAATTATTGCTTTAAAGAAAAAAGTGAAAAAGTTAGCCGGGAATCTATAGAAATAGAGCTTTATAAATTATGCTTTTATTTTTTGTGCATATTTTTCGTGTCATTTTGGGCCAATTCTGACCAAACGGGTGGGGCTACAACGTTCATATTATAAATGGACATTAAGGTTATGGTGATGTAGTACCTTTTGAAAGAAAAAGTTGAAAAAGTTATCCAGAATTCATAGAAATAAAGCTTTTAATATAAGTTTTTTACGGTAAATAACACCAATTGACAGGAAACAAAAGAAACTAGACAACAATCACCTACAATGCGTAGGCAGCAAAACAAAGCACTTGCAAAAGTAAAGATATCCCACGCAAACTAAAAACTTTAAAAAGCTCATCCATCAACGCGGCGGGACTTAAGCGTTTTTCTAGTTTAAAAAAATTCTTCGACTAAGTAATAATTTTTTCACAAAAGTACAGAAAATCCGCATAACACATGGCAGGTCAATGCACCAATTACGCTTATCCAACAACGCGGCGGGACTTAAGCGTTTTTCTAGTAATAACAATGTATTGTTGAAAATAACACGAATATAAGCAAACCTAATAATGATAACCCAAACTCCGGGCTATTGTGAAGGTCGTAGAAAGCATCTTATCATAGGGTTACCTATCTTCCCACGTCATGCTAGTACAATACGACGCTAAATCAAGCTACTTATTTATTTATTTAACGTCTATCCTATTCAGTTACAAAATTGATTTACAAAGGAGGACTACTAAGTAATTCCAATTACATAGATGCAGACACAGCAATGAAATATAGTTAAGTAAATATTTGAAATAGTAATATTACAACAACAATGCATTAAAACACAATTCTGGTAACAAATTCAAAAAGGATATTAAATGCATTAATGAATCAAGTAAAAACACACGCATTTATGAGAATGTTGGAGACAAAGGAATATTATTAAATGAAAACAGCAAAGCAAACTTGAAAGCTTGCAACTATACAAGAACGCCATGCCACTTTAGTACAGTAGGCCCTATAGAGCTAGTGATGATATAATTAACTCACGGTTTTATATGCAATAATATTTCAGAAAAACAGAAACCTGGAATGTGGGAGACTCGGATTTGAACCCCGATCAGGATGGATTTTTTTAACTTCTAAATTGTATTAAATATTAACAATTCCACATACGGGCGTGTTTCCCGACCAACCAAATCGAGAAGCAAAGCTAATGTAAAATATGTTGCAAGAATGTAAGTAGAAAATATGAAGACTTGGCTGTGTGTGTAATTACCTTGTTGTGATATGTGGCTAGAAGTTGCCACCATGTGGCCATCTAATGCCCATATTCTAGTAGTGCTGCCACCACTCACTTATGTGAGAAATACCATGGTAGGTGAACGTGCGTCCTAGGCGCGTGAATCTTGGAGCTGTGAGGCTGCCAATAAGGGTGCAAGGAGGAAACGTACTTCAGATTACATAGCTCGTTTTATTACCATTATTATACATATAACATATTTAGCATGTATCCTTATTCTAGGGGATTCCTTTATCCTATCTATAGCCTTATTCGGCTTAACCCTTTATATATATTGAAAACATGGTACTTACTTGCTTGGTGATGACGAAAGGTACAGATATTATATTATTGCGCACTGAAGTTAATTGATGTCACTCATACCGTGAGTTTAGCCATCAGCAATATTCGTAGATAGAAATATACCTTTATAATACTACTTGATTAAATGAAGGAATTATGACAGGGGAATAATATCCTTCTACATTCGGAACCTCAACATTACAATTCTTTAAGCACTAGACTTACAGCCAGGTAGTGTTGGAGAACTCAAATATAGTTTGTCTTACTGAGGTAAGTGGATATTGTAAAGTTGGATTTGATTAGGTATGATCTCTCAATCTATTCAGCTCTACATGTTATTATGTTGCGGACTAGGCTCTGACATAATGATATTGGAGAACGCTAAATACCATTGTTATTAATTAGGGAGTAAGTATGACTGACTGCGGGCAATACCCAAGTAGTTCTGCCTGTTGGAAGTGTCTCTAGAAAGAAGGAAGACTCTGTCCCCACTCTGTTCCTAGCTTCCACCCCTAGTGTCCCTACGTATGACTTATATCCAGCTGATCAAGTTGGGAACAACAAGTAACCCGTGATGGTGACTAAACGCTCGTGACATGAAGGCTACCAAAGTCTTGTGTTGTGTAAGACATGTGAAATAAGGTGAAATAGAAACTGACTAATATTCTATAATATTCTAGAGTGTTTCGACACACAACATCAGCCCCCCCGTACGAACTTTTTGCATACCTTCCCAAGAGGGTATGGAAAAATCCAACGGCAAGTAAGAGTTGAGTGTCGAATGTCCAATACTAGTGAAACGACCCCACTGGTTCTGAAAATCCCGCGCCACTCTGAATGAAAGATCACTAGATGAAAAGATTACTCGCACTACGGGAATGAAGTTACAAGATAACGTGTGCACCCATACGAGGCGAAAGGCCAGGCTTAAACGATCCAAAGGAAACCCTTGTGAACACGTCCCTTCCAAAATTCGGGCCCAAAATTGGCAATCCGAACTGAAGCGCCCTCATCCGCAAATGACGTCGAACGTCTGCAAGATTGTAACCTCCCCCAAGTATGACTGGTGACCGAATCCCGAACTCACGCCTGTTGCGAGCAAACGAGGAGACGTGGAAAAATCCACAATCCTTCGCTGAACTAATTGCTCAGAGTAAAACACGGATATCTAGTAAACAAGTGGTCGTTCCACTGAGGTATCGGCAAGTTCCCTAAACAAAACAACAAAACTGAAACAATGGCCCGTGCCATAAACAAGACTAAAAATTATGGCTTATGCCATAAACAAGACTGAAGTGGACTTCGTACGAGCTTCATCACGATCCGTAGATTTAAAAAAATTTAAAATTTATGAATTTAATACAACTAGTACCATTCTAGTAAATTGAAAACAACCCCTTTGGTTAAATATATATAAAAATTTTTTAGAAACTCAAAATAAACAACTGAAAACCTTTACTACTCCTAAATCCGAAAACAAATTTGACAGTAGAATCGCTACTGAAATATGATTTTTGTTTAGTCATCGTTCATGACTCATGAGAACAAAACAATAAAAAAAAAAAAGCGCAGTATTATATCTGTATACCTTCATACCTGCAAGAAAATACCACAATATCATGGATACTTAGACCATACCGTTTTCATTATGACCTGAAAAAAATGTAATCAATCATAGCCCATACATGGCTATATGCCTTAATAAAATAAAACCAATGACATTAAATCATAAATAAAATAGAAAATAATATGCCAAACCTCTGCGTCCATATGCCCAGTGTACGAGAAGGATGTAGTGACATACCTCCAACGTGCGCTAGCCTTATTACGCATATCGGTCGGAAAATTATGTTCATGCTAGTTAAATTAATTATTAAAGCATATTCTGTATTGCGTACTTTCTATGATATGTACCAATGTAAGCCGAAATTAGTATTAAATTAGTATTCAATTCCGTTGGTCTGCAAGGAACGGAAACCAACGTTATCTCTAAGTACATATCTCATCAAGTAAACAACCAGCTAGGAGGATCAAATTCCTATGTATTGAATTAATAGACGTTGAAATATTTATGCACTTAACCACCAATTCCTGAGGAACAGTTAAAGGAATTGGCTCGTGCAGTTTTCCTGATTTCTACGATTAGACGGCCTACTCGTATCCCGATCCTGATTTGAATCCCGATCCTGATATGAATACTGATAAACTCGACTATTATTTGGATAATGATTACCTTGCCTATCATTTTGGCTAGATGAACATTGTCCCTGTGTATACTGGGTAGGGTAACGTGTGTAATTGTCCCGTGGTGCATAGTCTCGTGCATTGTTTGGGCCTATGTTATTACTAGCCGTGTCTCTAGTTTGCTGACGCGCAAGGGGGTTCAATTTCTAACATTGCATTTTAGTATGACCTTCCTTGTCGCAATAAGAACACAAGGGTCTACTAGATGCACCGGCTTGGTATTGACGGTTATCAGGATAATTATCCCTAATCCGTGGAGCTTCTTGATTAAAGCTTTTGTAACTTTATCTCTGTGTATTGTTCTAGCCTTGTCTCTGTGTGTTGGATTGAGTGGTGTCACTAGGGGTCGCGCAATCTCTCGCAAAATGTCCCTTGCCCCCACAACGAAAACATTCGGGGGGGTCTATTTTGAGGGGCGGTATTCTGATCCCTGTCTACCTGTTTCTACTACTGGTTTAACGCGAGGTCTAGGTAACTTGTGCTCCTGCTGTGGCGTAGGAGTCTGGTTATCATTGCCACCCACTACACCTGTGATTTGTGCAATATGTTCCTCTTTAGAGGTAATAACTCTAATTGCTGCTGATTCTACTGTTTTACTCATAGTTGCTTCTATTTTTTCTTGTAATAGAGCCTGGTGATAAGCCTGTTCATAAGTTACGGGGTTTTTATCTAAAACAAAACGACGTACGTTACCTGCTAAACCTTGTGTGAATTTAGTCAGCATAGATTCTTGTAACAGTTTCTCACGTATGTTTTGTTCTAACTCGTTCCCTACCTGCATTAAGGTTTTACTGCCGGCAATCTGAAGGCGAGTAGCAAACTGCCTAATTTTTCACCCGGTTTTTGGAGGCAATGGTCAAATTTTGATTGCAATTCAGAGGGTGATTCAACCACTTGAAACCAAGCTAACATTTTTTGTTTGAAATCTACATAGGATGCCTGAGCTAGCACTGTGTTGTTAATTACAAAGTCACGTGCGTCATGTGTTAGTTTCAATCGAGCAATTACTACTTTTTGAGTATCTGACCAACCACTCATAAGAGCTATTTCGTCGATTTTACTAAAGTAGGTTTGTATTTTGATGCCTTCAGATTTCCCAGAGAACTCGGGTACTAAACCCAAATGACTCAAGGTGCCAAATTGACGGTGCTCTCTTTGTTCTAGGATGACAGCTGCTTGACCCCTATTAGTTACGTCATTTTCGGGACCTGGACCCGCGGAATTTGTGTCCTCATTTGACTGCATGTTTAAATCTCCTCCTAACCCTTCCATTGTCGACCTATCCACTATCGGAACGCCGTTTCCAAAACCTTCCCCCCTATCTCCGTTTTCTCCCATGATTTTATCCACTATCAATCATTTTTTTTATAAATCACTTTTTATATTTCATTTTTATTTTCCCAAAACAACAACAACGAAATCACTTATAAATTATTTAACATTTTTACCTATTACGCGCGCTACTTAATATCAACCTATTTACTCAAGTTTTTGAATCTGAAGTTTATTCCATCCTGCAATTATTACGAGGGAAATATCCCTGGACTCAAAATTCTAATAAAAAACACTTTATTGTGAGAGAGAGAAAAAAAAATTATCCCACCGCTTTCACCAGTGATATGTGGCTAGAAGTTGCCACCATGTGGCCATCTAATGCCCATATTCTAGTAGTGCTGCCACCACTCACTTACGTGAGAAATACCTGGTAGGTGAACGTGCGTCCTAGGCGCGTGAATCTTGGAGCTGTGAGGCTGCCAATAAGGGTGCGAGGAGGAAACGTACTTCAGATTACATAGCTCGTTTTATTACCATTATTATACATATAACATATTTAGCATGTTTCCTTATTCTAGGGGATTCCTTTATCCTATCTATAGCCTTATTCGGCTTAACCCTTTATATATATATTGAAAACATGGTACTTACTTGCTTGGTGATGCGAAGGTACAGATATTATATTATTGCGCACTGAAGTTAATTGATGTCACTCATACCGTGAGTTTAGCCATCAGCAATATTCGTGGATAGAAATATACCTTTATAATACTACTTGATTAAATGAAGGAATAGGAACTGTCTCATTACGCAAATTGAATATGTCCCTACAATAACCTCAAATCCGACAGAATTTTTAGCGTCGCTTATTTAGCCGGTAATGTGAGCGAGGAAAAATTTGAACGTCTTGCGACGAAACGGCATGCGCCATACGTGGTGTGACGTGTGTGAGTTGCAGCGCGAGCTGGCATTACTGCCGAATCAGCTTCTATCCTTCACCTCACATACGTCACAACCAAAAGCGCGACTTACAGTCTTTATGCGGAAGCTCAAACCGGTAACTTTGAACTGCTAGAATCTACAGATTATTTTATAGTTTATTTAATTGCGATGTTATTAGTTGAATGTTCAATTACGAAATACGTGTAGATTAATTTAAACAAGGCAGTTCCCTATTAGACAGGGGAATAATATCCTTCTACATTCGGAACCTCAACATTACAATTCTCTAAGCACTAGACTTAAAGCCAGGTAATGTTGGAGAACTCAAATATAGTTTGTCTTACTAAGGTAAGTGGATATTTTAAGGTGGATTAATTTAGGCATTAAAAGGAAATTATATCCTTCTACATTCGAACCTCAACATTACAATTCTCTAAGCACTAGACTTAAAGCCAGGTAATGTTGGAGAACTCAAATATAGTTTGTCTTACTTAGGTAAGTGGATATTATAAAGTTGGATTTAATTAGGTGTGATCTCACAATCTATTCAGCTCTTCATATTATTATGTTGCGGCTTAGGCTCTGACATAATGATATTGGAGAACGCTAAATACCATTGTTATTAATTAGGGAGTAAGTATGACTGACTGCGGGCAATACCCAAGTAGTTCTGCCTGTTGGAAGTGTCTCTAGAAAGAAGGAAGACTCTGTCCCCACTCTGTTCCTAGCTTCCACCCCTAGTGTCCCTACGTATGACTTATATCCAGCTGATCAAGTTGGGAACAACAAGTAACCCGTGATGGTGACTAAACGCTCGTGACATGAAGGCTACCAAAGTCTTGTGTTGTGTAAGACATGTGAAATAAGGTGAAATAGAAACTGACTAATATTCTATAATATTCTAGAGTGTTTCGACACACAACAGTTGTAACCGCGACAGTGTCTGCGAACGTTTAGTGAATGATTGACTTAGCCGCGTCATGAAGTTGTCAACACTCATCTATCTGGGTTCGAGGCTTTGCGCATGTTACGAGACACTCTGGGTACGTTCCGAATGATGCACCCACGCGCCCACAACACCCAGACATGCCCAAGATGCCCGAGGTTTAACATTGGGCGTCACGGGCGTTGTGATGGCGGCGGTGTTTACGGAATGCTTTGGGCACGCCCAAGCTGCAAGTTAGCATCATACGGAACGTACCCATAGAGAACCCGTACAGACCACGTGGCATTGGGTTATTATACGATATTTATATAACTAGGAAAACGCTTAAGTCCCGCCGCGTTGATCGACGAGCTTTTTAAAGTTTTTAGTTTGCGTGGGATATCTTTACTTTTGCAAGTGCTTTGTTTTGCTGCCTACGTATTGTAGGTGATTGTTGTCAAGTTTCTATTGTTTCTTGTCAATTGATATTATTTACCGTAAAAAACTTATATTAAAAGCTTTATTTCTATGGATTCTGGCTAACTTTTTCAACTTTTTCTTTCAAAAGGTACTACATCACCATAACCTTATAATGTCCATGTATAATATGAACGTTGTAGCCCCACCCGTTTGGTCAGAATTGGCCCAAATGACATAGAAAATATCGCACTTAACCGTAAAAAACTTACATTAAAAGCTTTATTTCTATAGATTCTGGCTAACTTTTTCAACTTTTTCTTTCAAAAGGTTCTACATCACCATAACTTTAATGTCTATGTATAATATGAACGTTGTAGCCCCACCCGTTTGGTCAGAATTGGCCCAAATGTCACGAAAATATCGCACTAAACATCGAAAAAAATCGTAAAAGTCGATATTCATGAGAAATATGTCTTCGATTGTATCCAAAAACAATACACCTCTTAGTTCAGAGATTTCGAAGGTCCCCTCAAATTTTCATCATGATCGGATATGCCGTTTGCCTGGTATAGAGAGTTAACAAACAGACAGCAAAACAAACAAAAAACAAACAAACAATCAAACAAAAAAAAACACCCGAGCTAAATTTTTTGGGGGTCAGTGAAATTGAAGTCTTCGCTTCACTCGCTTCGCTCATCCAATAAAATGAATGTTAATAGTTGAAATTATAAGCTCAATGTAGCATTAGCAAAATAGCGTGCATGATTAAAATTTAAAAAAATTATACTCCTACGAACACACAAGTCATTTAATGAATGAAAAGATGATAAAAAATGAAAAAAAAGTTTTTGACAGGGATCGAACCCCGAAGTATTGCGAGAAAAGGGACCACATTACCTGTATGCTACATCGACTGCTTGGCTTCTGTGACGCAGAAGTTATAGTTAAAACAAATGAATCATTTATTATTGAAAGGGCGTAAGTCCAAAATTATGGGGTTTGAGTTAGCTATGTATTATTGTAGCGGAGAAATAGACGCATCGTTTTGCTTTGAAAGGGCAGAAGTGTATCTCCATGTTTTAACATTGGAATATTTCGTTTAGTTTTGAAAGGGCGTAAGTCCACGACATTTAAAATTCATTTCCCGCCGACACGTTGTGATTTTTTAATTTCTGTTTTCAACGTAATAAAGCTATTCCATACCTTTACTGGAAACAAAAGTAAATTTGATCCTAAAAATAATAAGGTGAATTATAAAGAACATTTACTTGATTATCTCAGAACTATGTTTTTGGACTTATGCCCTTTCAATAATAAGTGATTCAATTTGTTTGCAACGTAAAGCCAAAATAAACTTTCGTACACGTGCCCAGTGTTGTCACAGGGTCAGGGTTAACCTGAGGCAAGAATGAGTTATGAAATATCTGTAAACAATGTTGAAAAGATTTACGTCAACTCTTGTCAGCAGCCTGCAGCCTGGCGGATACGAGACAGCTCAGTCCGAGCATCGAGCGAAGAATCTTCCAGAAGGAAGATGGGTGACGAATGAGGAGACATGATGAATTTTACAGGAAGAACAGGACCGGGTCCACCCCAAGGAGGACAAGGCCTAACCGCCAGCTAACAAGGTAAAACATTTACAATTAATTAATTGTTTTAACAGCATAATATAGTAGCCGCCCAGTACTGGACCATGAGAAGCTGTTACAGGTTCATCTCATACCCACGGAATGTTTCAGTACAAAGACCACAGGAGTTACGGATAAGCCCGGACCTAGGCCACGGAGGCATGGACAATCCCGGACCTATCCCACGGGAGACATGGACAAGCCCGGAACTATTTTACGGGAGGCATGGACAAGCCCGGAACTATTTACGGGAGGCATGGACAAGCCCGGACTTATCCCACGGGAGGTATGGACAATCCCGGACACCATCGATGAGCGAACAATGACAGAGACCGGCATAGTTAAGTAATATGAAACATCGATCAATCAAGCTGGACACGATTCAACTCGCGGACAGCGCCAGAATCAACAAGGCTAATTCGGAACAACCTTAGAATGTATGTGCCTTGTTGCTAGGACGGCTCCAAAGTCACCGTTTACACATTCCTAAGTCAAGTCCATATCATAAGTTAAAAACTTTTGCCAAAATCAGGAATCGAACCCTGGACCTACTGTATTGGACGCAGATACGCTAGCCACAAGACACATCTCAGCAACGTTGTTGGGCGTCTGGCCGACGGCCTTGATCTGGCCCCAGTAGCCTCAGGCGCTGACCACTAACCAGCCGCGAAGAACTGAAAGATTACAGCGACGCAACTCAATCCCGGTTAGGTTGCCCAGTAGAGCACAGGAGTATACCAGCACACGCTCACTAGAAGTAGACAGTAGACCAATGAAAGCCATCAAATCCAGTTCCGTACTATCACGCCAGAACAATTTAACTAAGAAATCGACAATAAGTGAATTCGCGTAATATATTTTTATTTCGATTGTCGATTTTTTAAATGTGTATCGAATGGCAACTTATTTCATTTAAATTCGTTATCGACGTCCGTTAGGGATTAACTGACTGATAGCACATCCTGTATAGCTTAATCTTTACATACGACATCCTTAAGGATGTGGCCAACTCGCTGTCATACCCGTGTCTTTATTAGGGTGAGGTCCGTGTTCTGGACACATATCAACTTTTAAATTATGTAGTAAGTTTGTGTGAAATTTACTTGGAGTGCAAGAATTTCTCTCAGTGTAACGGTTATTCCTGTGGATACAAAATAATAACAAATAAATCTTCGGTGTTCATCTATTAAAAATGTCCAACGAAACTTAATCTAGCAATGGCTCAACGGTCTACCCTTGATTTGTAATCATATTTAAGCTCACCATACACACACACACACACACATGGTATGTTCACTATATTTTTATTAATTATTAAGGGGAGTGGTCTGTGGGTGATTATAACTCCAAAAATATGATATTACAGTTTTATTCAATCATTGTGTAATGTATATTTCTGTGTTGAATAAAACAACTATTTAAAAAAAATCACATCAGCTTCAAAATACTAAAATTGTGCTCGTATTGACATTTAAATTTTTTCTTAACCAACCGAACAGATTTCGCTTAAATTTTAAACAGATATCCGGGACCATTCCTGAGGGCGCAGTTAACATTTTGAGCAAAATTCGTAACGATTTAAACTCGCAAGGAATATTGGAAATACGCTGAGAATGTCACATTTAATTTAACGACAATGTCTTTTGTTTATGAACAAATCATTTTTATAAAATCATGTTTTGAATTGCATGCAGAGACCAAAGTGTATCGAATATTGCACGCTAATAGGTCCCTCAAAATTCCGCTATAGGAGATTGAGTAGACCTTGCATTAATCTTTACTGGTAATTCGTACTGGCTACGTTTTCCATAATAGTATTGTATACATTTAAATACACATTCTATTTAAAAAAAATCAAAACCAATAAATTACCAAATCTATCCCGATCGGGTTTTGAACCCGGGTCTCCCACATTCCGGGTATAAAGACGCCTTATCCAACTTGACCAGGAAAACACCAAATTCGTAAGATGAGTGAGTGAGTCATGTGTTGAGTACCCGGAAACATTTGAATTTGAGTTCATTGATATATAAATTAAAAATTATTGGTACGGTTTTGAGTTTAGTTGGTATACGGGCGTGTCAACTGTAAGGCCATATACCGACAGTGTTGGCTCGGGCGCTAAGCGCTCGACTCTGATTCGGGAGGTCCCGGGTTCGAATCCCGTCGAGACCGGCAATCCTGACTGAAGGTTTTTTCCGAGGTTTTCCTCAGTCGTTAAGGCGAATGCAAGGGATTGAGTCCTCTTAAACAGCCCTCGGACATCCCTTCACAATTTCCTATCCGCACATACCTAGTTCACCTGAAGAGGGGCTAATTGCACCCTATAACAGGTTTCCCACGATAAAAATTTAAAATTTGTAAGGCCATAATGCGCCACTCTAGCCTATGCTAGGCTAGGGAGGAAAGAGCCATGCTGTCTAGATCCAGCCTTAGGTAGGAGGATGAAATGGAATGTTACCGGGTACTCAACTCATAGCTCGCTCACTCGTCCAATAACGACTTTGTCGTTTTCCTAGTAAAGTTAATATGCAATATCTACTGGTAATCAAATACGTCATAAATGTAGGCAATAACTAAAATTAATAACCACAAGATCGATTATGATTAATAGGTTTTTGGCTACGATACTATATTTGCGAACTGAAAAAGACGAATGAGGTTTCAGCTGTCATAAACGTTGCGATTAGTTTTCTTTAATTAGTTACGCGGTAGTTCATTATAAAAATGGGGGTCCGAGAGATAGCTGCAGGAACTTTTTGATTTTTATCAATCCAAAAATGGTGGCATTTTACTTGTTTTAGCGAGCTTTCGTCGACAATTTTATTAAATTGCGAAAATCCACGTTATTGTCAGTGTTTACAAAATTTACAAAATCTCGTCCCTTACTATGAGCGTTGATATTAGTCACTCAACGCTATGAGCTGTCGCAACGGGACAAACCGAGTCGATGTAGAAGAATGACATGACAACTATTACGAAAATGAGAAGAGGGGCATAGTAGTGTATGTCTAGCTGATAAGAACTAGTACGACTAGGCAATGCACTGACCCAATGAACACATGAAAACAAACGAATTGGCAGATTAAAAAGATCATTTTAATATAAATTAATTGAAGATTTGCACAAAAGAAAAATTATAATCATTTGAAAATAAAACACATATTTGACGAGGAAGAGCTTGGTCTATTATTAAATGGGGAATATACATGACTTGTTTTGATCTTTTTACAAAAAGACAATTCTTTCTGAATACGTTAACACATAATTTTAATTATTAAGACAATATTTCCATTTATGTAAGTGAGCTGAAAGTTTTATATACCATTAGTTTCCGAGGGAAAATGGTCAAAACGTCACAATTTGATGTATGGCCAATCAACTGTGAACGTATTGAATAAGCAAACAATTAGTTTTTGCTGATTACCTCGCCTGTAAAAAGACATGTTGGAACTAATTTTGTTTGATGTATACGTAATAAAAATTAATTGTAAACGTTATAACTCAACAATAATGTGTTAATTATTTATGTGCATTATTCAACACTGTGGTTTTAAACTGTAATTTGTAATGAAAATGACAACAACAGACAAACTACTGTTTTGACAAGAGTGATTTATTTGTGTTATCTAGAAGAATGTTGTGACTTCATTTGTAAACAAAAAAACAATGAGGGGACCTGAACAAAATTATTTATAACATTGAAGAAAGACATGATACACACGATACAAATGTAGATAGTTTAACAATTAACGAAATTTTGAATAAGTAGCCATCAAACAGTTTGGTACTAATACTGTTCCCAGGTCAATCAAATTTGCCAACACTAGTCAACCTATTGGTCAATACAGTTCCAAGGTCACTTGGTGCAATTGCTTACAGCAATCCATCTAACAACTTCAAAAGAAAAACATTAAATTAAATTCCATTAAACTTATTTCATGTTGACATATCTATATTAAGGAACAATTAAACCTTATACATGAATATCCTCTTTCTTATAGAATTTAGTATTAGTCCCAGTTCTAGTTTTACGCATTTTAGTTTTAGTCTTACATTCCTTAATTATTGTGATTTATAAATGGGTATTGTCTGCAATCTCTACATACCCTACCCTCCGTCCAAAACAAATTGTACAATCCTTCAACAAAAGCCCCCTCCAGCGAGACACTATAGTCTCATTGGGGAGTATAATAAATCTAGTTGGTATGTTCTGAAAATAGAGATTTTGACTTGACTTGACTTTGACTTTCTTCAATATGTTCAAAGTAACATCATCGATTCTCTGCCATGCAGCCTCTCAGTATAACAGACTTCACTCCTTATTCGCGATAGTCCTCATTGCCAAGAAGTGCGAAACTGCGCTCTTCGATATCTGCAAACAATACACATCAAGGGAATATTCGAGTGTTGTAGGCAATAAGCAATATGCTGATGTTCGCGGACTGGTCCGTCTACGCCGCAAGCGTAGGTAACTTGCTTTAGAACAACAGCTGTTTGAATCGACGTTAAATAAATATGAGTATGTCGTGTTATATGTTGAGTCACATCAATACAAATGTTATGTCATGAGTGAAGGCTTGGTATGACCGTAAATGTTGGTAATGAAAATA
This sequence comes from Sweltsa coloradensis, assembly GCA_024449915.1. Taxonomy (NCBI): domain Eukaryota; kingdom Metazoa; phylum Arthropoda; class Insecta; order Plecoptera; family Chloroperlidae; genus Sweltsa; species Sweltsa coloradensis. The sequence continues at coordinate 72,391 of JAMZAV010002397.1, read as the reverse complement.
TGCGATTTTATTTTTATTAGCCTCAAATTTATAGGAAGAATAAATACTTGGAAAACGTCAAAGTAGTTGTTAGATGAGAGAGAGCCACGTGTTAGTACCCGGATACATTCCATTTCCACCACCTACCTGAGGCTGGATAATTTAATTCCTGTTTTTGTGGCCCGAGCATGGAACCTAATTCCGGCAAACATTCTGGATCACAAAATCTAAACCATCCTTATTCAAACACAAATTAAATACCATTCGTATTTACTTGACCCTTCTTTATAATAACCATTTCTTAAAAATAATGGTGTTAAGTTAAGTCAAGGGTCTTCAAAATCCGACTCGACACCTTCTCGCGGTTTGGCCCGTGAATAGGGGAGTTTCACTCCCTGAAACTAATGGCGAGCTCTGGGTCGTCGTCGGGAAACCCCTTCCCTTTGACTACCTCCCCGACGGCGACGACAAAGACAACACGGACGGATGATGACACAGACGGAGACGACCACGACGTGTGGGAACCCCTGCCCTCCCCATAGCTTGTGGCTGGTTCTGACCAGCACAGGCTTGTCCACCCTTTGTCCCCCCGCGTCACCCCTTACGTCCCTCCCTTCCTTTCGAATAGCCAAGTTGCATAAATTTGAGACGTTAAGCAATATCCAATCATTCAATCAAGTTAAGTCAAGACTCTGTATAGTTTATTTTATTATCCCAGTACTGTTTATCAGATTGTTTAAAGTATGAATCAAATAATAATATTCTTAAAACATTTATTTATTTGGAGATTTGCTTCGTTATAATCTGATATTTTTTATTGTCTGTACCCTATAACAAAATAAAAATAAGTTCGAATCTAATAATTAGGGACTCGATTTATGTTCCCGTAAAAAGACCCAAATATTCTCAAAATATTCCCTTTAAAAATGCCTTTTTATTCATCGACTTTTTGCAGCCCCCTCTCCACCTATTGCCATTTAAACTGTAAAAATGGCGATTGTGTTGGTATCGAACAGCTAGTTACACCTTAAATTGATTTATTTATTTTTAGGATGAGCCATCTCTATGCTGAAGTTTAATTAGACGAGTGAGCGCAGCGAACGTAGTCTACAACGCTACTCGATCGGGCCTTGGTCGTGATTAAGTCTGTTAAATGTTAAATGTTAAATGTTTGTTAAATGTCTGTCTGACCGGTCCCATACGGCCGAACGGCTTAATAGACTGAGCTGAAATTTTAAACAGACATCCGTGACCAGGTAACTGAGAACTGCTAACAAAATGAGCACAATCCGTTGCGATTTAAATCTGCAAGAAATAAAAAACCGAAAAATACGTTGAAATATATACGGTTGTTTTTGTTGGCGCCATGAAGGTGCTGTGCTAACATGTGCTGCATATGGTGGAAACGAGTTTCTAGCAGCACTTCCGTGACGTCACAGCCAAGATGGCAGCGCCCACAAATCTCTACTAAAACTACCGTATAGGAATTATTTTAACGACAATGGTTTTCATTTTGAAATAATATTTTTTGTTTGTTATTTACCTGGCTGTGAAATGCCGTGTCCAAGGTTAATCGAATGTTTGACGTCAAGGTACCCCCAAATTCCGCTCGTAGATTGAGTAAACCTTGCAATATTTTCACGTATTTCGTACTGGCTGTGTTTTCCATAGTATTGTCACAGATGATGGACTACACTGCGTTATATGCATTTCAAAACATGTTAAATAATTTAAAAAAATACAATCCAGAAATTACAAAATCTTTCCCGACCATTGAACCCACGTCTCCCACATTTCGGCTATAACGGCGCTTTAGCCAACTCGACTAGGGAAACGCCAAAGTCGTTGTTAGACGAGTGAGTGAGCCATGTGTTGAGTACGCGGGAACATTTACATTTAAGTTTGATTATAATATTCGTATAAATAATCGGGTATTTTAGTTTAGGTCATAGTTTAGCCCATAATGCTCCACTGTAGCCTATGATAGGCTAGGGAGGCCTTAAGTAGGGGGAAGAAAATGAATGTTACCGGGTATTCAACACATGGCACACTCACTCGTCTAACAATGACTTTGGCGTTTCCCTAGTTACACGAGTGAGCGCAGCGAACGTAGTCTACAACGCTACTCGATCGGTCCTTGGTCGTGATTAATTCTGTATGTTAAATGTTAAATGTTAAATGTCTGTCTGTCCGGGCTCATACGGCCGAACGGCCAAATAGACTGAGCTGAAATTTTAAACAGACATCCGTGACCAGGTAACTGAGAACTGCTAACAAAATGAGCACAATCTGTTGCGATTTAAACCTGCAAGAAATAAAAAAACTGAAAAATACGTTGAAATGTATAGGAATTGTTTTAACGACAATGGTTTTCATTTTGAAATAATTTTTTTATTAGTTATTTACCTGGCTGTGAAATGCCGTGTCCAAGGTTAATCAAATGTTGGAGGTCAAGGTACCCCCAAATTCAGCTCGTAGATTGAATAAACCTTGCAATATTTTCACGTATTTCGTACTGGCTATGTTTTTCGTAGTATTGTCACAGATGATGGACTACACGACGTTATTTACATTTCAAAACTTGTTTAAATAATTTAAAAAATACAATCTAGAAATTGCAAAATCTTTCCCGACTATTGAACCCACGTCTCCCACATTTCGGCTATAAGGGCGCTTTAGTCAACTCGACTAGGGAAACGCCAAAGTCGTTGTAAGACGAGTGAGAGAGTCATGTGTTGAGTACGCGGGAACATTTGCATTTAAGTTTGACTATAATATTCGTATAAATAATAGGGTATTTATTATTTAAGTGTAGGTCATAGTTTAGGCCATAATGCTCCACTGTAGCCTATGATAGGCTAGGGAGGCCTAAGGTAGGGTATGAAAAGGAATGTTTCCGGGTTCTCAACACATGGCTCACTCACTCGTTTAACAACGACTTTGGCGTTTCCCTAGTAAATAAATCAACTCATAACACACACGTTTCTCGATTTGGTTAGTCGGGAAACACTCCCGTAGGTGTAATTGTTTTTATGAAAATGCACTAACAATGGAGATGTTATGAAGTTAACCGTCTCGGTAGCTTAGGGGTAAAACACTCGACTGGCAATCGGGAGACCGGGGATGGATTGTGGATATTCCACTGAGATAGATTTGTTTATTTCTGTTGATTTACATAAAAACTATACGTTTGTCCCGATTTGCATCGATAACAAAACAACTTTGTATTATTGATGGTAATTGAACTATAAGTCAATAAAATCTCCCAGTTTAGCCAACAATAAGTAATTACGGGGATGATCAATGTCCTTTGTGGAATGGATGAAATGAATAATGAAAAAGTGTAACAGTGCACCTACAAAAATGGCTCTATCTCAGTACCTGTTCAAGATACATCTTTGCGCATTGGCAGTGAAATTAATTAACCTTCTTGCTTTATGCTTGTTAAAACGTTTGCTTTAATGTTTCATACTTTGGGCTGGAGCAATTTGTTTGTGAATATTAGCTTTGCGTGGTGTACGGGGTGTACAGCGGGCTGCCTGCGCGTCACATTGCAGGGGTACCGTACGGTGCTGCGACCTAGCGTCGATAGCTAGCACTGCGTGGTCTGGTGTGGTGTACAGCGGGCTGCCTGCGCGTCACATTGCAGGCGTACCGTCCCGTGCTGTGACCTAGCGCCGTTAGCTAGCACTGCGTGTGAGTTGACGCGCAAGGGAAACTGACAGTGGTTACGCGCAATTGTACTTAAACAAAAGTGGCTATATATCGGTACGTGTTCAAGGTACATCTTTGAGCCTTGGCAGTTATATACATAAACTTTCTTCCTTCCTGCTCGTTGAAACTTTTGCATTAATGTCTCTTACTTTCGGCTGGAGCGATTTCTTTATGAATCATTAGCTTCCCTTGGTACAGCGGGCTGTCTGCGCGTCACATTGCAGGCGTACCGTACGGTGATGCGAATGCATATTATTATGCTGCATCCAAAACCCCCACCAAGATGACTCTCCCTGCGAACTAGTGCAGATAGGTGCTAGCACTTCGTTGTCTATTCATGCAATATCTTACGAGCTCTCTAAAATATTGATAGAGTACACGACGTTTCATTAAACAACTCAATTACCATTAAATAACTTAACGTCAAAATTGTTGTTAAACGAGTGAGCGAGCCATGTGTTCGAGTACCCGGGAACCATTGCATTATAAATTATAGAGTTTGTCGTGTAGTTGGTAATTGGTATAAGGGTGCGTCAACCGTAAGGCCATAATGCGCAACTCCAGTCTGATAAGCTAGGAAGAGGCTAGATCCAGACTTAGATAGGGTAGGGGGTGGAAAGGGATTGATCCCAGGTACTCAACACATGGCTCGCTCACTCGTCTAGCAACGACTTTTTCCTAGTGTATTGCGAGATGGACTATGTCTTTTTCAACACCTTTAACGATCAGCAGAGCATTTGGGCTATTCTTCCGCGGTTAGTTAGTTAGTGTTGTTTTAGGAGACCCAACAGTTGAGTTATCAGTACCCGGGCCCAAACGGGGATGCTTCATAATCTATAAAGATTTTGTTGTTCGATGAGAATTTTAAATTGTGAATTGTGTTACATACGCAACTAGGCTAAAGAGGGTTTAGGCCCATCATCCTATATTATTCGCCGACCTTGAAAACAACAAAATAAAAAGTTCTTATAGTAAAGGTCGATGGACAGCTCCATACCCTGGGTATGAGCATGTTGGACAAGTACTGGCTGACCAGTCCAGTCATGGGACAAGTAACTGACCAACTACTGAGATAAATAACGTAGCTAGAACCATTCACCTTGTAATACGACTCCAGGGATAATGGGACACTTCCCCCCACGCGAATAACCACCCTCTCGTTCGACCTTGAGATTATGATCCGCATGGATTGCTTGAAGCTCTTTGACGCTTCCAGCCAATCACAGTTGAACACAGCCTTCCTCACTTTCGAGCACTGGAAACATAGGGAACTAGGATTATCATTTTAACGGCCTTTCATTTACCACAATTACGTACACTTGTTATCTTTTATTAACTGAGCGTTTTAAACACATATAATAATATACATTACAGCACCGCACTTTTCGTTGTATCAATTTTGTCGTAAAAATCTGCCTCGACTGGGAATCGAATCCAGAACCTCCGGGCTTACGTACCGATTCTCTAATAACTAAGATATATATTCTTTTTTATTATATTTAAGTTGAACGTAAGAAATATTTTGTAATTTTCTGTTTCAACAACTATATATATAATATGTAGCTATCAAAAATTAATTGGTGGGTATTCCAAAAGTTACAAAATGCTCTCTAGCCTGAAGGATAAACAGAGTTCAATGCCCTATCAGTGGTGGATAATATATAATTTCAGGAGATACGAGATTCATAAAGAAAGTGAGCGCCGCTTACCTCCGAAGTAAGCGCATTTGACATCCAGGAAAACAGAAAGAATTCCATTAAGATAAGGATTTCAATGATTATCATCCCAAGTTCCTTAACTCCCCAATCAGGAACCTGAAAAATAATTTGCCAAGGTCATTGGCTACACATTTGTGGCGTCACCATAGGGGGCTTGGGGGGGGGAGTGCCCCCCCAATAATTTCCTCATTTTCCTTTTTACCCCAAAGGAGAATTGTTCCTGGGTGGCAAGCCCTCCGGACCCCCTTTAAGAATTCCTGTATACGCCACTGACACTAAAGACCCCCTTCCCTTGCGAATTTTTGGATTTGCCACTGGTGGATTATTATACCACGTTACAACATTCGCATTAATCAATTATTAATCGTGATAATACAATAGTCTTGACAATAGTTTACAATTTATTCTTTACATGAGTGTTTCACGCGCTCGTCGTCGTCTTTGTCATCGTTCATGTCGTCATTGACGTTGTCTATCGGAGGAAGGTATCCTCAAAGATGTCTCCCAGAGCTCGCCTCTAGTTTCCGAGTGTAAAACACGAGCTCATATTTGTGAGATCAATAATTTTGCCTCTTTTTCGACTTTTACGATAGCAAATGAATACCGTGGGATTATTTGTTTTTAATTATTGGTTTATACGGGTCTGTTAACCGTCATAATTTGTCCCTCTATGATATGGGGAGGACCCCACCGTGCTAAACAGAACCAGTAACGGGCGGGGGGAGAAAAAAGCCCACACGAAGGCGAGTTAAATGACTGTCATGGCAAAAATACATAGTAGAGTATTACTTAAATTACTAGGAAGCTTCGCAAACGCTTTTTCAGGCGCGTTGTTGGATGAGCGTAATTTTTGTAAAAAACGAAAACAAGCGTAAAATTGCGATTTTCATGAATAATAATTTTTTGATTGCGCTCAAATTTCAACGAATATATTAATTCATAAAGTTAAGGTTCTTTGAAAAAATCATTACAATCAAATAAAGCACGTAGGTGTTATAAGTCGAAGATTTTTTTTATATCACCAAAAAACGTAAAATTGCGATTTTCATGAAGAATAATGTTTTGATTGCTCTCAAATTTCACAATAATATATATATATATATATATTCATAAAATTAAGGTTCTGTGAAACAATCATTACAATCGAATAAAGCATGTAGGTGTTATAAGTCGAAGATTTTTTTTTATATCACCAAAAATCGTAAGATTGCGATTTTCATGAGAAATAATTTTTTGATTGCGCTCAAATTGCACAATAATATATTCATTTATAAAATTAAGGTTCTGTAAAAAAATCATAACAATCGGATAAAGCATGTAGGTGTTATATGCCGAAGAAATGTTTTAAAAATTGAAAAAAATCGTAAAATTACGATTTTCACGAGAAATTATTTTTCGATTGCGCTCAAAAACGTGGCAGTTCTAAGATCAGAAATTTCGAAGGACACCAGGAAATTTTATTGCAATTGGAGTATCGGTTTAGCCAGAATCGTGTTAACAAACACCCAAAAATGCAAACAGGAAAAAAGAAAGAAAAAAAGAAAAAAAAACATTCCGTATTTTTTTCTCCAGTGTAGTAGAATGAAATTTTCGCTTGCTCGCTACGCTCATCCAATAAAAGCAATGTTCGTGAAACACTAACAATAGGATAAACCGAAATAACATCCTCAAATTGGTTTTGTACAATAATTATAAAAAGGTGATATACTTACAAGTATGACGTATAGAGCTATGATAGCAGACTCTATTAGGTTATTCGCTAGCTGGCTCATCAGAAATGGGTCGAACACTGATTGCAAGTTGTCTATTAAACTGAAAACAATATACATATATTTAATTTGGGAAAATATGTGGTAAAATGAAAGTGTCAATGCAATAAATCAGACACTGTAAGTCACCAAATAAATCTTATGTCAGTACTAATTGGTCCTTTTCATTTCTTTGCTTGGTGATTATTTTTTGTGGTGTTATTTAGAGGTGGACTATGACTCTTTTTTCGTTTTGTACGATCGGCAGAGAGATACTCCTGGCCCAGACGGGAACATAACATAATTGTACGTATCTAAAACCTATTATATTAAAAACAAACTTGTATTATACTACTAACCCAAGAAGAACTTGGTGGTGGCGCACACACTCTGCCAGTCGAAGTGACATCTGTTTATCAATCGCTAAACTCCTCGCAACCTTCATCTCCCCCTTACGTTTTGCCCATGATATGATAACTTCAGCGTCTGAAATATTCTTCTGCCTTCGATCTCCAGTTAAGAATCTCTCTGTGGGATTCATTGTTGGTGCATCTGTATCAATCATTGTCAATCGTACTGAATCGGACACCATCGCGTTTTCAGTTTCGTAATCAACTTTCTTTACTGCATACTCACGGATATTTTTAAAATTTATGTTTAATATTTGTGCTTCTGACCTAATTTGGTTCATAATATCCAAGAAAAATACATCGTCGAGGCAGATAAAATGAGTGCACGTGAATGATAACAGAATATCATGTAGTATTGTTAGCTCTAGGCAGGGTGAAGAAGCCACGTTGCACGGATACTGCGCACTGGAAATACAAAGTGTAGAGTTCAGATTAGAAAAACATAAAAGTAAAATAAGATTTTTAAAATCATTTCAAACTTAAATTGTCATTTATTTATTTGTTTGTTTTAATGTAATTTAAAAAAACTGTTAAATATCAAATTTGGTTAAAGCAAGGAAATACTGTGGGCATCTAAAAAACAAGCGTTCAATTACGAAATATACGACAAACACACAACGCGTCTCCTTCTTTTCTCTCTAGATTTGGATAGTCGGGAATCTCTCCCGTAGGTGTTGTTAATATTGACTATAATTCAGAAAATTTAAAAAAATCCATTTCGACCGGGGTTCGAATCCGGGTATTCCACATTCCAGGTATAGGCACCTTAGCCAACTAGACCACCGAGACGGTAACCTTTTGACTACTTAATAATTATTGTAGTTGAATTATGGAACTCAATGGATGTAGTCTGACTTCCATGTTACACCATTAGTCCCAATTGTGCACATTTTTATAGAGGTCCAAAATTTTTTATTCGTGTACTTCACCCCCAAATAGTCATTTTTAGACCGAGAGTCCATTCGTCTCGCCATTATTATCTATGGCGGCCATCTTTATAGATGACGCCAAAGTGTAATAAGACTACCACATTTCAGAGGAATCTTGGCATGTGGCACAACTTTTTCCATTAAATCGACCATGAGGAACTCAAATGTGGCATCAGAATTAGAATTCTGTGAAATTAGAGGCCTTAAATTGCAAATTTTACACATTTTAAGGCAATTTTGTTACTAAATTTCACTGGTTTCTACGACAGCCGAGTTGACTGTAATAACATGTATATAGTAATCAAATTTTTTGTATGCGTGTACTAGAAACCCCAATAGTCAGTTTGAGACCAGGAGCCCATTCGACTCTCAAAACATTTACCTATGGCAGCCATCTCTAAAGATGGCGTCTGTACTGAAAATAAGACTACCACATTTTGACGGAATCTTAGCATGTGGCACCATTTTTAGTATTAAATCGACCATCATGAACTCAACTCAAATATGGCATTCGAATTAGTGAAACTTGGATTTCGAGTCTGTAAATTGCAAATTTTACACATTTTAAGGCTATTTGTTACAAAATATTACTAGAAAATACAATAGCCGAATTGACTGTAATAGCATGTATAGAGATCAATTTTGTTCATGCGTGTACTAGACACCCCGATAGTCAGTTTAAGACCGGGATTCCATTCGCCTCTCAATCCATTTACCTATGGCAGCCATCTTTAAAGATGGCGTCTATAGTGTAGATTACCACATTTTGGCAGAATCTTGGCATGTGGCACCATTTTTAGTAATAAATCCACCATCGGGAACTCAAATATGGCAGCATAATTACGATTTCTTGGATTACGAGCCGTAAATTTGAATTTTAAACATGGCAATTTTGTTACAAAATATCACAAGTTCCTGCGATAGCCGAATTGACTGTTACAAGGTGTGTAGAGGTCAAAATATTTTTATGATTGTACTAGACACCCAAATAGTCATTTTTATACTTGGAGTCCATTCGTCTCCCAATCTATTTACCTATGGCGGCCATCTTTAAAGATTGAACAGTGATATTTAGTGAAAAATTGCCTTACAATATGTCAAATTTGAAAATTAAATACTGGAAATCCACGGAATACTAATTCTACTGCCATATTTGAGTTCTCCATGGTCGATTTATTGCTAAAAATGGTGCCACATGCCAAGATTCCGTCAAAATGTGGTAGTCTAATTACACTATAGATAGACGCCATCTTTATGACCTCTATATGAAAGTGCACAAATGATTCAAAGCCACGCCACACTAATGGAACAGTACTGCAACAAATATCTGTTGTCTTTAATTGACGACTCGAAATGGGCGGAGCTTAAACGATCGATAGGTCACGTGACAAGTATTGGGTATAAATCCTCATTTCGCAAGTTGGCGCCTGCTGAACGGCGCATTACTTATCGCGCTCTAACTTTTATTCTATTCATTATTTGAACAATACTTAAATGAACAATATTTAGCTAACATATCATTCCTTGTAATAGCGATTATTTCGATTAATTTGACAAAGTCGTTAGCTTGTTATAACAATGTACGCATCATACAAGTGAAAATTATCAATGACTTAAATTTTCATTAATTAATTTGACAAAAAACTACTGATCGGATTTCGACAAGAATTCTTTGTAAAAATGCATCAGTCTGTTTAGACAAGAAATATACTAACTTTCTAGATAGAAAGTGCACTGAACGAAAATTTACAGCATAGAGTAATATGCAGCGTGCACTTTTTCACGGCTCATCCGCACGTCAAGAGTGAGTATTTTAGATAAAAACACATACCCTGCATATTACTCTATGCTGCAAAGTTTCGTTCAGTGCACTTTCTATCTAGAAAGTTAGTTTATTTCTTGTCTAAACAGTCTGATGCATATTTTTAAAGAGTTCTTGTCGAAATCCGATCAGTAGTTTTTTGTCAAAAAATTGGTTGAGAAAGCTTTAGTCATTGATAATATTCACATGTATGATGCATACATTGTTATAACAAGCTAACGACTGTGTCAAAAAAATCGAAATATCGCTATTACAAAGAATGATATATTTGCTAAATATTATTCATTTAAATATTGCCCAAATAATGAATAGAATAAAAGTTAGAGCGTGATAAGTGTTGCGCCGTGAAGCAGGCGTCAACTTGCGAAATGAGGATTTATACCAACTAATTCCGCCATGTTGCCTCGTGACGTCAGGAGGCGGATACAATTCAAGTCGTTAATTAAACTGTTCACCAAACATTATTTATTATGTCATTACCCTATGCATGAATGAGCAAGGGTTTATTTTCGATTTGGATTTTCGGGAAAGAATATTTAATACAATTCAGAAAAAAAAATCCATCCCGACCGGGGTCCGAATCCGGGTCGCCCACATTCTAGGTAGACACCAACCTGAAAAGAGGCTTCTTTTTGTAGAGACCTATTGCGAGCAATAGCATCATTGAGACTAGGCTCGTTGCTGTCCCTAACACTGGTGTGTAGACTGCGCAGAACTCGGAAAACAAGTTTCCTTTGCGCAGGATGACCTTGACTTCGGGGATTCCCTCGCTAAGTCTTCTCTCGTGGAGACTCTCAAGGTCACGACACAATTCCTTCATTCTCATTGGTTGGAATATGTAGGTGACGGTTTTCATCAGAGCCATTATGATAAACATAATGATGAACATTTGCTCAGTGGCTTTAATGAAACTGTTTCCTTTCACACACAAGCTGTAGGTGTACAGCAGCAGGTTGAAGCATTGTAAAGCGACAGCAAATCGAGGGTAGATGAATGGAAACCAACCAATCTCTCCATCATCCAATGCCCACAAACCTGGAACAAAACATACAAGTTTTATAAATCCATTTCATGAGTGGTCTCACAAACAGACCACCTCCAAGTTCATCCTCACTTACAGACGCTATACCTTCTGCAGGGAAGAAGAAGAAGAAGAAGAAGAAGAAGAAGAAGAAGAAGAAGAAGAAGAAGAAGAAGAAGAAGAAGAAGAAGAAGAAGAAGAAGAAGAAGAAGAAACTCTTATATTGTCGTATCGTCGGGAGGAGGAGGGTTCTCGACGAAGAATGCAAGAGCTTGTCTCTAATTTCGGCGAGTAAAAAACTCTTGATGTTTCAAGATGGACATTGGCTATTTGTTCTCCTTATTGTCTGGAAATACCCTTGGTCAAATTCTACCCTGGTCCCAGACGGAGTAGAATTGTAATTGTTTTAAATTTAAGGTACTATATACTGTACAGTAATTAACACACAAATTATAAAAGTAGGATCTTACCTGTTAACCCCCATAGTTTTAGATAACGGTTGACAATTCTTGTTTCCACTTCCTCTGCTTCCTGTCCACGTTTCATCCATTCTAACACGGTGATTAGGGATTCCATTATGCATCAAAGTGAGCACACTTGGACTCTCTTATTTGAACTTCAACTTCGCAAGGACCATGTTTTATCCAGTTTAGCTTATATCTGCTCATGCTAATATAGATATTCCCATTGCAAACTGTAAATCGGCATATGGTAAAGTTCTAAAAGATGTCACGAAAAGATAATATTGCTTTTGCCAAACTCGTACCTTAACATAATTATTACATTTAATAATTTGTGTAACATATAAATTATTAAAGAAGATATTTTATTTAGGATTGCAAACATAATATGTTACAGAGAATTACATTGAATTGTGTAATCCTATTTTCTGGCACATATCAGATCAAGCAACATGAAATTCAAAATATAGATCTACCTAATAACATAATACAATAACAATCAATAAGTAACATTAACATTTGAATTATTTTATGAAGTTAAACAATGTGAATTAAATTTGAATTGATTCATGGAGTTAAAAAATTAATTATGGAGTTGAGAAAACCATACTCTAAATGATATTGATTGTATTGAAATTAAATTATACAAAATTTAAATCATCAAAGTACTCGTCTATAGAATAATAGGCCTTTTTCCTTAGAATATCTGTGAGGCTGTTTCTGAACTTGCCAATATCATTTCAATTAGTTAGTGTTTTAGGGAGTTTATTATATAGTTTATAAGTAATATGTTTAGAGTTATGTTGGGTGAGGTTTGTTCTTTGTTGAGTGAAATTAATATTATACTATGAGTATTATGGAGATGTCTGAATTTAATATTGGCTTGGTTCCATTGATTGATTGTTTTTTTTTATTTTTATTAGAGATACTGCTTCTAAAATGTATAGACAATGTAAAGTAAAAATTCCATGTTTTATGAAATGCTCTTTACATTGTGGTTAAGTGATCTTTGTTTACAAGTCCACACATAGCTCTTAGGGCACACTTTTGAATTTTAAATAGTTTGCCAGCTTCCTGGAAATGACCTATATAATATAATAATATAATATAATCATAAGAATGTTTGGTATCATACATTATTTATGTGTACTGATTGATTGATTGCTGATTGATTGATTGATTGATTGATTGATTGATTGATTGATTGATTGGTTGATTGATTGATTGACTTATTAATATTGCATTTTCGTTTTCATTTACAACATTTGAACTTGTTATGAATGCGTGAATGGCAAAAAGAGCATCTTCATATATTGACAACATAGAAAAACTAGAAAAAATAATACTATGAAAATCCGCGCATTTGGAGATTCAGGAATTTAATCCTGTATGTGCGTGTTGTTAATTTATTATTTTTATATAAATACTCAAAGATACAGACTATGGCTGGCAGCGTAGGTGACAAGTTCTACGTGATATTGAAAGGTCTCCGATAATGTTCTTTTACACTTACATTTATGAATACTATTCAATAAATAAATTCGTATTTAGAGTATAATTGATTGATAACTGATTTTCAGTTAGGGATTTTAGACCAAAGCGACAACCAATCAAAGATCAATATTTTTAATAGGAAATATAGCAATCAGTGGTATGGACAGTGCGAACCACTGCCTCCTAGATGTTCGTCGTGGCTCAACGAGGAGTCACGACGAACATCTAGGAGGCAGTGGTGCGAACACTCGCGAATCAACGCCAGAATCAACAAGGCCGATTCAGAACAACTCTGAATTTATTATGTGCCTCGTTGCTAGAACGCTCCAAAGTCACCGTTTACAAATTCCTAAACCAAGAATTGATGAACTTAAGTCCAAATCAGATTCTGCCTATAGCGTGATTCGAACCCTGGACCTTCTGCATTGAAAGCAGAGACGCTAACCACAAGACCAACGAGCCACACAAATTCCATAGTTGCTCCACAGCAACCTTGCCAATGGTATGGTCACTGCTGAGTGTATCTGGACCAAAATTTAAAATGCCTATGCTCTACACATACAGTTTATATATTGAATAAGAATTAGTTTTCACATTTGTATAGGGCTTCGCAATCACTGTGTAAGTGCACATAAATAATGTATGATAACAAAACTTTTTTATGAGGGTGACGACCCCATAAATTTCCACAAACTCCATTTTGGGTTATTTAGCGCCCCCCCCCCCCCACCACCACCACCCCTAACTTTATAAAAGTTATTTAATCTACAGTATTTTTTGTTATAGGGATAAGATTTTGCGCAAAAATGTGAACAGTGATGCAGAAGTTATAAATTAGCGTACCTATTTACTTTAGCCCCTGTTAGCTAATTTTCTTGGATGTGCCAACAAAAGTATGTTTTCAATTTTTCATGTCTGCACCAAGTTTTTTACACCCACATGCAATAGCTAATTATTTAATATAAACCATCACGAGTCTTACAAGTCTTTTTCTAAAATATTTATGAGATTTTTTTATTGTAGATCTGGTCTAGATATGGTCAAAGATTTCGAAGTTTTCATGTCGTCAGCCGACTGTCAGTTAAGATTGATTTCGACGCAGACGGTTCAACGTGTCCTTCAATCCCTTGATTTCAAGACCCATTGAAGAAAACAATGAAGGGCTATTTACACTGTTAATTAATCATGGTAGTATTGAATCTAGTCACAGCCATTTAAACATGGCACCAACCATATCACAACAACTATGTCCAGCTCGTGTCTTGTAAGATAATCTGTTTTTAGCTCTTCTCTTTCTTTCTTTCTCACTCTACAGCAAGTCCCATGGCTGGAGCAGTGACGTCATGTTAACAATGAAATGAATTCTAAATGGCTGTTTTGCTTCACTTTGAACGAGAAATAGAGCTTGCTCTAAAACTTAATGAGTGGCATTAAAAAACATTGAAGTCAATGAGTTGAATTCAATAAATAAAATAAATAAAATAAATTGTAATAAGAGTTTACCCACTCAGTTATGTAACTGATTTTCAGTAAGGAATAGTAAATCAAAGCGACCAAGCCAACCCTGTAGGCCCTGACGCAATAGACAAGTGAGCGATAACCAACCAAAGATCGATATTTTATAATGGGAAATATAGCAATCAGTGGTATGGACAGTGCGAACACCCGCGAATCAGCGCCAGAATCAACAAGGCCGATTCAGAACAACTTCGAATTTATTATGTGCTTTGTTGCTAGGACGGCTCCAAAGTCACCGTTTACAAATTCCTAAGACAGGAAATGATGGACTTAAATCCAAATCAGAAGTTAAAAAACTTCTGACTATGGCGGGAATCGAACCCTGGACCTTCTGCATTGAAAGCAGATAGGCTAACCACAAGACCAACGAGCCACACAATACATTAAACCCTCTTATGAGCAAAAACCTTTGAATTAAAGGGTTTGAAGGAAACATTGAATCGTCTAAATCAGACTTGCAGATCGAACCAACCAACAATACTCAGAATTCAAACAAACACAAACTCGAGAGATTTAATTTCGAGTGGCCAAATTGAAGGTTTCACTACTTTTACTACAATGAGCGTGTTTGATTAAAGAATATATGTTGCACAACCCTGCTAAGATACTTACTCGCAAAGTATGTCTAAGTGAGAGCGAATACTGAACCACTTTACACATTGACTTCGCCGTCTAGAATGACTGGCCACGAAACGACACGGTTGAGAAAGCTTATTCTTTGAAACAGTTACCTGTAAATCTATGCCACCTTCAGCCGGAAATATATTGATTGTTTTAATAATTTAAAACAGTAAGCTGGAAATTCAACTCTACGTTTTGTTTTTATTTTTCAACCGAATTATATTCAAGGTGTAGGCCAACTCTATACTTTAGTCGTATAGCGAGCGGTAGCCTCACTCTGTAAACTAGAATGGCGTGTGTATATTATGCTCAATATTTCACACTTGTAATTTCATATAAACAAGGCCAGAAAATAAAATGTTATGGTGTGCGGTAATTTTAGTAATCTTTTCCGTCATACATACATTCTTTCGTCGTTGTGCCAGGCTTACATCGCTTTTATTACACAATTGCATGAATATATTCTGCCACAATCTGCTCATGTTTAGACAGAACAACTGGTATGAGATGACAAGGTACACTAAATAAATACTTATGTTGAGAGCCGTCAGCTGTTAAGTATTATCTTGATAAAACCCCAAGTAGCGTATTATAAAAAAAGAAACTAGTAGAACAGTAAATTTGATTATTGGATGAGCGTAGCGAGCGTAGCGAGCGAAGCGAAGATTCCATTTCACTACACTGGAGAAAAAAATCCGGAATTTTTTTTTCTGTTTGTATTATTGTGTGTTTGTTAACACGATTCCGGCTAAACCGATACTCCAATTGCGATGAAATTTTATGGAGGCCTTCGAAATCTCTGAACTTAGAACTGCCACGTTTTTGAGCGCAATCGAAAATTTTTTTCTCATGAAAATTGCAATTTTACGATTTTTTTCGATTTTTTGAAAATTTATTTTACTTATAACACCTACATGCTTTATTCGAAAATAATGATTTTTGCACAGAACCTTAATTTTATGAATAAATACATTCCTGTGAAATTTAAACACAATCGAACAATTATGTCTCATGAAAATCACAGTTTTACGCTTTTTTTATTTTTAGAAACATTCTTTGACTTATACCATCTATATACTTTATCCGATTGTAATGATTTTTTCACAGAACCTTAACTTTATAAATAAATCTATTCGTGTGAAATTTGAGGTTAATTGAAGAATAATTGACGCTATCGTAATTTTACGTTTTTTTACAATTCTATCAAGCAGGCGGTGACCAAACCAAAGAACTTACAAAGAATCTCCTGCGTCCTATGGACCGAATTTTGTATTGTTGTCTCTGATGATATTGTTTTTTTCTTTAAGGGCCATTTCCCTTCTGTTTCTACAGTTCACGAAATATTTACTGCTTCTTGTGACTAATCTTGATAGGTGATAATTTGTTATCCAATTCGAAATTAGTTGAGGTACTGTAGTTGTGTGTTTTGTTTACATTCCTGTATTTTTGGTACCTAAAGGCTGTCTTCACGTTTATTTACGTAATATTTATCTCGTGGTTATCGTGACCGGCTGGTTTTGCCAGCTCGGGTCTGTAGGTCTACATTTACCCCGTATCCCCGCCCGTCTGTGACTGGTTCTGACCTGCACGGACGTGGACTAAAAATATGCCGCGTAAGCAGTCAGCGCAGGCCAGACGAGAAAAGACATCTCACTCATGCGAGAGCGTCGAGAGAACGAAAGCCCTGACGAACGCTTAGGTCGCCTTAGGGATGGCGTACTCGCATGCTAGAGGCTCGAGCTAGAGAAAATGAAGATGAATGCTCTGCGATGCCAACAAAATCGGCAACAAACGGCAACATCCAGAGCTAATCAATCTATTCAACTTGTGTCAGAAAGAAGGTCTGCGCAACAGAAAAGAAATATAGATCGTTTGCAACTCGAAACAACTACTGAAACCGAAAGTAGAAAACGGATTTGTTTAGAAAGAAACAAACGCACACGGCTCAATGAAACACTCACACAAACATCTAAAAGGAATGCTAAAGCGTTTAAGCAAGTTTCAAAAACCAGAATTGTTGAGACCTTTTTCTCAACATCCCAACGTCGTGCACTAGACCTGCAAAGAAAAACACAGGCTATAGCATGTGAAACACCTTTACAAACATCAAAACGCCGTGCAATAAGCTTACAACGTGTTACGCAAGCTATTGCACGTGAAACAGCTTCTCAAACAATCCAACGCCGTGCAGTAAGCTTAAAACGTGTAACACAAGCAATTGCACGTGAATCAACTTCTGAAACAACCCAACGTCGTGCACTAGACTTACAAAGAAAGACAGAGGCAATAGCACGTGAAACTCCTTCTCAAACAAACCAGAGAAGGACAAATAGCTTGCAACGGATAACCCATGTCCGACAACAACAATCTAGACAAATAAACATTGAAGAAGGGAGACTTCCTCCAGGACCTAATGCCAATATTAAAGTGACAACCTTCGAGAGACACATGCAGAATGATTTTAATTGGAAAACCTGTAACAATTGTCAAAGGAAATTTCCTGGTCTAAAATTAAACGTTCGGCAATATATGTAATGCCTGTTCAAAATCACCATCCTCGTTCACCAAAATAAACAAAATGGACCCTGGAGTTGTACCAGAAGAATTATCTTGTTTATCAATGATTGAAAGTCTTTTAATTTATCAATGATTGAAAGTCTTCTGATTGCTCGCATTCAAAGGACAGCAATACGCTTATAGCGGCAATGTCATAAATTTCCCACAAAATGTCTCAGAATTTGCACAACAGCTGCCAAGCTCTTTAAACAGTCTATCCTCAATTGTTGTTGTTAGGCGCACTTCTGCACATTCCGACAACATTGCAGACTTCAACGTATGCTCTATTCGTCTTCGGCGTGCTTTATTATGGTTGAAGACTCATAATCGTTTTTATAATGACATCTCAATAGATGAAGCCGCTCTATCAGTTTTACCAGAAAATGGCAATGTATACGGAGACTTGCAGTATACACGACAATTGAGGAAAATGATGGAAGTCAATGAAGATGAAGGTCTTGAATACACTAACGTTCCTCAAGTTATGCCAATAAACCAAAAAGATCGTATTGAGAGTTCCATTCAGCCCGAAACTGTCCCATGGCCAACAGTTTCAAATACACCTATAAACGAGTTTACCACTGAAGGTTACATCGTGCAAGCCTTCCCCACTCTGTTTCCCTACAGGAGATGGTGACCTCAGAGACACTTCACGTCAGACAGATAAAGGCAACACAATACTTTCAATACCTGATGCAATATCATGATGGCCAGTTTGCACACGATAAAAGCTTTCGTTTCTTTGCCTTAAACACTATTTTACGTCGAAACTCTATGAAATATTTTGGTTAAAAAGATTGATCTCAATGGAAAGACAGACAACTAAAAGAAATTCTGGAAACTGATCCTAACTTGGCAAACAAAGTAATGTTCTTTGCTTCATCTCTTAGAATTACAAAATCATACTGGTTCAAACGTTGTAGTGAGTTAAAAGATATGGTTAAATTTGTTGGCATTCCAACAGTTTTTTTTACCTTAAGTGCAGCTGATATGCATTGGCCAGAACTGTACGGCATTCTTGCACCAGGAGAAAATTTCCAGGAAATGGGACCTCAGTTTGCAACTAATCTCCGTCGGAAATTACTTTGTGAAACCCATTAATTGTTTCGGGGTTTTTTTCCCAAGAACGAGCATCTTTCTACATCAACAAAGTTCTTGGCCCGTTATTTAATGTTACTGACTCTTGGTTTCGGTACGAATGGCAACACCGTGGAAGTAGTCATGTTCACGGCTTACTGTGGCTGAAAGACGCGCCAGATGTACAAAGTATTGACCTCACGAACCACGTACAGTTACCTACCATAATAACTTAATACGACAATCTCGTTTTGACTATTAATCCTGGTCTAAATGAGCCACCCGCCATTGTACATCCATGCCAGATCAGATTTACTGAGGTGGTCGATAAGATGCAGATCTAATTCATCTTCTAAACAAAGTACAACGACATACCCGTTGCAGCGAAGGCTATTGTTTGCGTCGCAAGAAGAACTCGACAGTTCTCAAATGTCGTTTTCATTTTCCATTTCCCCTTTGCGAAGAAACGAATTTGTCAACGGACGAAAAAGATGAAATGGTGTTACAAACTGAACGTAATGACCCTCTTTTAAATCGCTACAACAAATTCATTATTCAATCATGGAGAGCAAACATGGACATCCAACCCGTCATGTCAAAGAATGCAGTTCTAAACTACATTGCAAAGTATGCAACAAAAAGTGAACCACAATCAAAATCATTTAATGACCTATTAAAAAACACCCTCACAACTACAGTCAAAGATACAGACCCAGCTAAACTTGCCATTCAAAAATTGATAATACAATCTCTTGCCGAGCGTGACATTTCAGCACAAGAATGCTGCCATCTTTTGATGGGATATCCGCTTTACCATTCAAGTCGCGCTTTCGTTTCTCTTAATGTTGGAGGTGATCAATGGGCGCCTCTTGCAGACGCGAATGAACCTGAAGACGGAACCAACAAAAAAATATCTGAAATGTATCCAACTCGTTCCGCATCAATGCAAAACCTCTGTCTTCTTGATTTTGCATCCAAGTATTACTGGAAGGGTCACTGGGTGTGTCGCAAAACTCCTGCTGTTGTGAGGGTATTTCCCAAACCATCTCTTGGACCAGACCACGAAAGGAACGAATCCTTTTACCATCAGCAAGTTCTGTTGAAAGTCCCTTGGACCAGTGAGATAGAACTCAACCCAACTGAACAGTCATGGGAAACAGTTTTTCTAGACTCCGGGCTGGTTGCGGAAGAAGATGTGACCAATGAAATTGAACCAGAAGAGGATAAAGAGTTGGAGGATGAAGATCCAGAAAGGGAACAAGAGGAGTGGATGGTCTTGGCTGGCATGGGCCCCAATGATCAGGTTTGTTCCAGTCGATATTGGATTAAGAGAATTTGACACCTCATTTCCCTTGGACAGAATCCTTTGTTAACTATCCTTCCATTGAATCTGTTTCAAACTTTTTGCCGGATATTAAACAAAATGAAATGGAACTCGATGACGAAATACCGAATGAAATAACATATAGTGCTGAACAGCAGGTGGTGCTTGACATTCTTTCAAACCAAATAAACTCTATTCAATCAGAAACAGACCATAACAAAGTTTAAAGGCTAATTGTTCAAGGTACCGCTGGTACCGGAAAAAGCACTTTAATTAAAACTATGACAACTATGCTACGTGAAGCTTTGGGTAACGACAGTTACATGTTGTAAGCGCCCACTGGTGTAGCTGCCTTCAACATAAATGCTTCGACGATACATTCTGCCCTTCACATTGGTACTAATGCTAAAAAATTTACAAATCTTTCGGGGAAAAGCGAACGTGAGTTCCAAATCAAAATGGAATCATTAAAATTTTTAATCATTGACGAATACTCTATGCTGGGCTGCACACTCATGGCGATGGTCGATAAGCGTACACGCCAAGCTAAGCCAGGTCAAGCCGTTTATCCATTCGGAAACTTGTTTGTTTATCTGTTTGGTGACATTCGTCAACTGCCTCCTGTATGTGATCGGCCCCTATATTCTGGGCAAGATATGCAATTATGGGTTAACAAACGACGGAATGCTGGCGTACCGTTCTTTTAGCCACTGTCACACTCTATCTGTAGTACAGCGTCAGGCTGGAGACAGTCCAGCCCAGATTCGCTTCAGAGACCTACTCAGCAGACTGAGCAATGGCTGCTCAACACAAGATGACTGGGATTTGTTATCGACACGGTTTCAAACATCATTAAGCATGGACGACCAACAAAAGTTTTTAAAATCTCTATATTTAGCACCTACCAAGGATATAGTCAATAGGCACAACATTGAACAAATAACAAATCTTTGGGGCACCCAGTAGCAAAAATAAACGCTATACATAATTGCAAACAAGCTGCTCAAGGGACAGAGGATTCAGCTCAAGGTCTTCAACCAACGATTTATCTCTCTCGTGGGAGTCGTGTTATGCTACGATCCAACCTATGGACAAACACGGACTTGTCAATGGATCAACTGGGTCTGTAAAAGACATCAGATATGCTCCTCACACAAGACCACCAAACGACCAACATTTATGCATATTGGTTAAATTCTATTACTACACTGGTCCATCTTAACATGAACCAAAATGATTCCAATATGTCCTATAGCAAGGGCATGGACAGAAAAAGAAAGAAACTGCACTCGCATTCAATTCCACCTCCAATTAGCGTGGGAAGTCACTATTCACAAATGTCAAGGCATGACGCTTAACTCTGTTATAATAAACCTTTGGGA
Source organism: Sweltsa coloradensis (assembly GCA_024449915.1). Taxonomy (NCBI): domain Eukaryota; kingdom Metazoa; phylum Arthropoda; class Insecta; order Plecoptera; family Chloroperlidae; genus Sweltsa; species Sweltsa coloradensis. The sequence goes on along the minus strand of JAMZAV010002397.1, from coordinate 50,617 downwards.
AAGAAAGAGTTTGCTACTGGGATGAGCTTTGTTGGTCTCTCTCGTGTTCGTAAGTTAGAAGACATAATGATCAATCCAGCATTTCCCTACGATAGAATTGGCAAACTTCATCAATTAAGAGTTTACAAATGCGTAACTTGGGAAGAGAAACGCTATGCCTCAATGTCAATGACTCCATCTAACATTCCACCCTTGTTATAATACTTAACAAAACCTTACTATAACATGCGGTGCTATATAACTCTTTTGGTTGCCGCGCCGTAATTCCTCATAACATCGTATTTGTCTTGTTAAGGTGTAATACCTACCGAGGATCTATCCAGGTAAAACTTATATTATAATAATGGTTATTATCACATAACTTTCCAAATTTCTCATTCTAAGTCATTTAAGAAATTTAGTTTCATTTAAGAATTTAGTTTCATATATATTTATTTATTTATTTATTTATTTAAATTTAAATTTTTAAGTATAGAAATCATTTTTATTATTAATCAATAATTTCACATTCATTTTTAATTTAGACGACGATAATGACGATAATGACCCTTTACTAGGCTGTGATAAGCTTAGGATCCAAAGCGTTTGCAATTGAATGAGCTGTGTTTGTATCTCTCGTGTTAGATCTTTAAATGACAATGATAAACCTAGCATTTCCATTCGATCAGATTGGTAAGCATCGTATGATGAGGAATTACGGCTACGGTCGATTGAAGAGGCAAAACATTCTTCTATGTTGCTTCCCGTTCACTCTACTTTGTTAAAGTAAGAAACTATAACAAATGATGTCTTCATGGTAAGATGAAGTGCCAAATGGGGAGAATCCACGTTAAAAATGGTAACAACGCGCCTATATTGATACCTCCATTAAAGACAAAATTTTAATAAGGTGATGCGGAAATTCGGTACTTAATCAATTCAATTACAGTCGCAAACTACTTGTTCGACGATAAAAAAATATTTTAAAATAAAATAAACATTTTCAATCCTAATAAACAATTGTTTTAAATAAAACAATAATTATTAACTTCAAATATAACAGGTGGGGCTACAATATGACCTACTCGGCTGATGCGCCCCTGATCCTCATGTCGTAAAAATTAAAACAATATTACCAAGCGTGTTTCGCAGGCAATGCAATGCAATGCAATGGCAATGGGTAAACGAAATCATTTTAAATACTATCTGCATAATACATGGCGAGCTCAATGCACCAATTACGCTCATCCATCAACGCGGCGGGACTTAAGCGTTTTCCTAGTTAAAATAAAATTATTTGACCAAACACTGTTTTTCGATAATATGTTTGATAGTGACAATATTTACGTATTTTCTTATCCCCGGGTCAAGGCGGTATAAGTCTTCATGACGATTCGGAGTTATCCCGCGCTCATCCCACCTATGGCTATCCCGGGATTAGAATCGGGGCCAGGTTGATACCAGGTACAGGTTGATACAAGCCATAGGGACCCTCATAGAAAATGAGCCGAGTACGGAAAAAAAAACAGTGACTGTCGGAAGTGAGTTTAAAGAAACACTTACTTAACTTTTATAATTCTTATATTTTAATGATACATTAAAGACAAGTCAGAACATACGGTCTTCTGACATTTTAACGGCTAAATTAAAATCCTTTCATTCAGTAATACCTTTGGTTTTGAATTGAACGGCATTTATTTATTTATTATCATGCATATTACAACAGAGTACAAATACTCCACAAGTGCAAATCATAGCATAGCCTTATGGATAGAAAACATAAACTTATTGACATTAAAATATACAATATACATAAAATAATACATGTAACTCTTTAAAATATTTGAAATTATCAATTTAAATGTTAAACTATCAAAATTATTAACAATGAAAATTAATAACAGATATTCTTGAAAGAAAAGAAATGAAAAATGCATATTAAAGAAGAGACTAATGGAAATAAGCTAGTGAGTAAATTATAATGTTAATATCCTAAAGCTTGAGTGATCACAGATTTAAATTTAAAAATATTTTGTGAGTAGAGATCAATGTCTGTTCCTTCAAGAGGTTTTAACATATTAAATGAATGCTGCAATCTGTTGATGCATGAATTTTTATGGAGGTCGAGATGACTTAGAGCTGGTTGAAAAGTTTTATGATGGCGTGTATGTTTGGGAGGTATATGAAAATTTTATCTGCCTAGAAATTGCATACCCTGCTCTAGGCCTAGGCCTACTATGTTAAATAAATTACAAAGTGATATTAGTTAGGCGGGTGAATATTGTGCTGACTTGTCCATGTGGGGTGCGTGACTTGACTTGTTGCCTCAGTTTATCATTGAATGTATGGCGTTTTGGACACCTAAGTTAAATAATAGAAGCACGTTTGACAGGCTCTAACATGGCTAGAGTAAAACGATTTGCGATATTCGAAGTGTTTAACTTGGCAATACGTACGTTCCCATCAACCGATTTATTATGTCTGATTTTTTTTAAAGCGAACTTCAATCATTGAGCTTCATCTAGAAGAATAACAACGTAACGGCTTATTTGAGTTAGTATTTTTGGTGTTTATATCACATAAATTGCTAGAAAATAATTTCAGGCAGGTTTGCTGGTGGCGGATACTCGCGGAATCAGAGTAAAGCCTCCTTTGTAAATCAGTTTTTATAACTGAATAGGATAGACGTTAAATAAATAAATAAATAAAAAATAAAAATTACAAATCAGCTACCTCTGTCGGTTTCGGCAACGACGACGACGACGACATGGGAAACTAGGGAGCTTCAACCGGTTAGGTCATAATGCGCCGCCTGTGATATTGTAAAATTAATAGTTAGTTGAGTTTAGTTTAGTTTATTTATACATCACAAACAGGTTCCCCCTATTACACGTGATTAAATACTGCACAACATATAGAATATAAACTTAACAAATTGACACTTAATACCAGTGTTGAATCTCATTGAGATGTCGTGAGTTTTATGAGTAAATAGCACACAAACAAAAACAAATGTACAAGAGTAGCAAGCGGTCAATAAACAAAGAATACTACATAAAAAACTTACCCCCTATTAATACCAACAATTTATTCTTAAAAGTTTTCTTACTGTCATAGAACAAGTCCAGCTTGCCGCTGAATAAAGTAAAAGCTTCATTAAAGAAGGAAATAATTCTAGTTGATACTTGATGGTGAATTTTTAACTAGATTATTACGCGTACGGTCTAGGTAAAACAATGTTGTATGTCTGGACTTTCTCACCGGGACCTTAAAACTTAGTTTAGACAACAACTTTGGCGTATTGATACAATTATTTAAAATATTGCGAAAGAACATTAAGTCAGACTCAGAAATGAACCTACATTTAACAAGAGGTGTGATACCAACGTGAATAGAGATTAGAGGATTCGACTCTATGAAACACAGTTCATTCTTTCCAGCACAGCCACTTCACAAATCTCTGTTGCACTTTCTCAACCTTAGCAACTTCCCCCTTACCCATTGGGTTCCAGATAACACTTCCAAATTCAAGGATGGAGCGTACAAGTGAACAATACACACTTACTGTGGTTTTAGGTGAGAACTCATTTAACAGATCAATGCAAAGATTGAGTTTTTTGTGAAAGCTTATAAAAAGAAAAGAAAATTATAACGATGTAAGTGAGGGCAAAAGAAAAATAATTGCTAAAAAATGTGGGTGACTTGAATTTCGAAACAAATTACTACGAATTAAAAATGAAGTAAGTTTGTCCCGTTATGATAATAACAGAAGATATTTGTATGATGGGGAGAAATCAAATTTCGTGCGCAAGACATCATCTTTGGTCTGCTAACAAGTGATGTACGGTTGAAGGTACATCACATGACTTAATATATAACATTTAAAATCAAGCTTTCTGTGAGTAAGACCTTGTGTGGCCAATAATTCGAATTCGGGACAGTACAACCCCTTCTCTACGAAAGAATCCAGACACAGGGACGAACTTTAGTCCTATTTGGCAATTCGGGTTTTGCACCGTGTAGTTGATTATTTTGCACCATATCCCAAGATGATTGTTGCAAATCCAACAGTCGTTGTTTGTATCACAAACGAAGTTTCATAACAATAATGTTAAAATGTTATCAAAAGAATGGATGTATGTAAATAATCCCACAAATAACAAAAAACTTGTAAAAAACAGCCAAACCTTATAGGCCTACAACCAAAAGCAATGAGATCTAAAAGAAATGCCAAGCTTATGTACCCTCCTACATTTTCGCAATCTTAATACATAAATTCACTTTGCCCTGTGACTGGATCCTTGCAAATCGTGGCAAAATTTTATTTGCAACTATTGTTTTAAATGTAAAAAAAAAAAAAGTTCGTGCAAATTTATTTTGCCAAGCTTTACAAGGATACAGTCACAGGGCAAAGTGAATTTATGTATTATGATTGCGACAAATGTAGAAGGGTACATAAGCTTGGCATATCTTTTAGATCTCATTTCTTTTGGTTGTATAAGGTTTGGCTGTTTTTTTTTTTTTACAAGTTTTTTGTTATTTGTGGGATTTCATTACTTTTTCAAGTTCCAATACAAAATTATTTGTTAAAATACAATAATTTTATCAAAGTCAATTCAATTGATATGGTATTTCCAATTAACAATTGAATTTAAAATATCTCGTGGTCAAAAGACTTGTTTTTTGCAAACAATCTAGGTGATTTTTGTCATAGTTACTTGTTGATTATATTCTTGCAAAAGGCTTATATTGAAACCTCTATTTGGAAGCCTTCCAGCAAACTTTTTCAACTTTTTCTTTCAAAAGACCCTATATCACTATTACCTTAATGTCCATGTAAAATATGAACATTGTAGCCCGACCCTTATAGTCAGAATCGCGACCCGATTGAAACTGACGAATTAGACAGTAGTAGCAGTAGTAGTAGCTAACATCCTTAAAGTGATTTTGAGCATGTTTCAAGCCATTTTTTCACCAAGAAAGAATGCTCGTACCCCAACCAAATTTGTCATGTGTTGTTAGGTATCTAAATCCCCTCGATTTTGATAGTTTTCAAGTTCACGTCACGTTTCAAGACGGCTGGGTGACACCTCGAAATCGCCCCAACTCTGCTTGCTGTATAAGGTGCTTGAGTGTGTAGCGGCTTGGCTATGGCGCCTTAACGGGCACCTAGATAATCTACTAATTTATGATGTTTTCTTCAGATTGCAGATTGTAAAACATAGTACGAAAGTTTGAAAAATTATCCGCCAAACATATTATAAAAGTTAAAACGGTTCCAAGGTCACATAAGATCTCGCTCACTTGGGGAATCCACCATAGAACACAATGTCGACCTGTTATTTATTATATTTATGTGTGTAAACTAGGGGTAACTGCATATTTTACTATCATCGATTCTCTGCCATGCAGCCTCTCAGTATAACAGACTTCACTCCTTATTCGCGATAGTCCTCATTGCCAAGAAGTGCGAAACTGCGCTCTTCGATATCTGGAAACAATACACATTTCAAGGGAAATGTTCATTGGTAAGTGTATTTGGATGAGCGAAGCGAAGACTTCAATTTCACTGACCCCCCAAAAAATTTGGCTCCAATGTTTTTTTTTTTTTTTTTTTTTTTTCTGTTTGTTAGCAGGATTCCGGGCAAACGGCATAAGCGATCTTAATGAAAATTTGACAGGACCTTCGAAATCTCTAAACTTAGAGGTGTATTGTTTTTGGGTACAATCGATGAAATATTTCTCATGAATATAGTACTTTTACGATTTTTTTCGATTTTTAGTGCCATATTTTCGTGTCATTTGGGCCGATTCTGACCAAACGGGTGGGGCTACAATGTTCATATTATATATGGACATTAAGGTCATGGTAATGTAGTACCTTTTGAAAGAAAAAGTTGGAAAAATTAGCCAGAATCCATAGAAATAAAGCTTTTAATATAAGTTTTTTACGGTTTAGTGCGATATTTTCGTGCCATTTGGGCCGATACTGACCAAACGGGTGGGGCTACAACGTTCATATTATACATGGATATTAAGGTTATGATGATGTAGTACCTTTTGAAAGAAAAAGTTTAAAAAGTTAGCCAGAATCTATAGAAATAAAGCTTTTAATATAAGTTTTTTGCGGTAAATAATAACATTTGACAAGTAACAAAAGAAACTTGACAACAATCACCTACAATGCATAGGCAGTAAAGCAAAACACTTACAAAAGTAAAGATATCCCACGCAAACTAAAAACTTAAAAAAGCTCATCCATCAACGCGGCGGGACTTTAGCGTTTTCCTAGTGTAGGCAATCAGCAATAATGCTGATGTTCGCTGACTGGTCCGACGATGACGCCAGCATCGGTAAACTTGATTAATACATAAATTTGAAATAAGAGTCTTCCCACTCAGTCATAAAACTAATTTTCAGTGGAGCACTATAAAGTTTATACTTGCCATAGAACAACAGTTTGTACAGACGATAAATAAATAATATGAGTATGTCGTGTTATATGTTGGGTCAGATCAATACAAATGTTATGTCATGAGTGAAGGCTTGGTGGGACCGTAAATGTTGGTAATAAAAATATGCGATTTTATTGTTATTAGCCTCAAATTTATAGGAAGAATAAATACTTGGAAAACGTCAAAGTAGTTGTTTGACAAGTGAGAGAGCCATGTGTTGAGTACCCGGGAACAGATCTCTTCCACCCCCTACCCGAAGCTGGATAATTCATTTCCTGTTTTTGTGGCCCGAGCATGGAACCTAATTCCGGCAAACATTCTGGATCACAAAATCTAAACAATCCTTATTCAAACACAAATTAAATACCACTCGTAATTACTTGACAATTCTTTTTTCATAGCCATTACTTAAAAATAGTAGTGTAAAGTTAAGTCAAGTCTCTGTGTAGGTTATTTTATTATTTCAGTACTGATTCGCTGATTGTTTAAAGTATGAATCAAATAATAATATTCTTAAAACATTTATTTTTTGGAGATTTGCTACGTTATAATCTGATATTTTTAATTGTACTGTACCCTCTCACATGAAAAAAAAATAGTTCGAATCTAATAATTAGGGACTCGATTTATATTCCCTAAACAACATTTTAATGCGTATATTATGTTCCCGTAAAAAGACCCAAATATTCTCAAATATTCCCTTAAAAAATGCATTTTTATTCATAGACTTTTTGCAGCCCCCTCTCCACCTATTGCCATTTAAACTGTAAAAATGGCGATTGTGTTGGTATCGAACCAGTTACATCTTAAAATTGATGTAATTATTTTTTACAGAATAAACCATCTCTAAGGCCCGGTAAAAAAAAGTCATAGATATCTTAACACGGGAGACCGTATGAAAATCCGGCCGTCATAGAGTGCGCTGCGAGCGATGAAGTTCACTCTAGTGTAGTGGCCGTGCGCACGGTGCGCACTCGCCATCTAAATACACGCGCAATCTGGCAACAGGAATCTCATTGCTCCGAACATTTACATATAATAAGTCCTTTTTATTATGAATGTATGTTAACGCACATATTAAAAGTTTATTCAACATGAGTCAGTGTTGTGTGCCTAAAATGTAACAACCGTAAAGGAGGCCAAGAGTTTCCAAAAGATAAAAGTAAACATACTAAGTGGTTATACGCAGCAATATTATATACGTAGCAATACGTCGTGAAAAATAGTTAACCACTAGGAACAGTTGTTTGCCACCTCCACTTCAAAGAAGACGATTACAAACAGTCCAATTATTATGTTATTTATATTATGGCACTGATTGCTACATTTCCTATTAAAAATATCGATCTTTGGTTGGTTATCGCTCACCCGTCGATTGAGTCGGGGCTACAGGGTTGGTTGGTCGCTTTGGTTTACTGTCCTCCACTGAAAATCAGTTATATGACTGAGTGGGTAGACTAAAATACGAATTTATTTATTTATTTATGGTAAGTATGGTAAGTAAGTAATCGCCTACTTGGTCCAGACTTGGCTGTCAGTCCAGTAGGCGTATGCCCAGGGTCCACTAGATACCTAACAGCTGCTGCAGCTTAGCATAAGTATGTAGTGGACCCTGGCGTATGCCTGCATCACAACTTTTTAAAGGGGTATTCACCCGCTAAACTCAAAAAATATATTTCATTCAGGCTAACTAGTTATGAATTTAGAAATTGACAGAAAAATTATTGCGTCCACCATGACCCCTCAAAAAATGTCAGTTAATAATTTTCGAGCTAGGTCCCATCTGTAAAAATCTGCCATAAGAAATAACATTGGGACGATTTTTATGCCCCGTGACCTTGGAGGATTTTAATCCAAAAAAATATTGGCCATTAATGAAATACTCGACAGTCTTTTCTGTAAGTCCTCTTTATTTTGTTTTGTGATTTGGGCAAGTAGTTCGGTCAAAATATGCTGATTACCAAGGAGGGGTGTGATTTTTGAATGCATATTTTTACGTGTTTGAGTGTATATTTGTGTACAGCTTCAGAACACAATGTTATAGAGGGCCATTTTAAATTGGTATGATGCTCTAGTATCAATGTGGATCAAAAAGCCAATTTCAAAAAAATCAAAATAAATTAAAAAATCGTGTAAAATCACAGTTACAAGATATAATTTTTTAAACGGTCATTTTATTTAGTATTATTGCTAAAGAAAAGAATATGTGTCAAATAAAAACTATTTCAGGCCTGCAACAATATCTATAATAAGCTCAAATTTTCATCTTACCCCTCAACTAACTCTGATTTGCGTCCACTTGTCCGTGCTTTTCTTTCTTTTTAAGGCGGAAAAGTAAGCACAAAGAATTTAGGCCAAGTTAATGTCAGTTGTCGTCTATACGTTCTTCGCAGAGTGAACAGAGAGAACTTTGATTAAAGAAGGATTCGAAGGTTATAATAAAGATTATTATTAATAATATACTTTTTCCAATCGATGTTGATAATAATGCAAATAATGCTCCAAGTCCTGCCAACTTTATATATTTATTTTGGAAGGGAAGCGTAGTTGACTGCAGTGGCTTGGGTCACGGGAGCAAAACTAACTCAAAATTTCCGTACTAAATATGCACATACACTTATACAATTCGACAGGCACCTTGGTAAAACGAATATATTTGCCTGTATGCTTCGTCATTACATAAAACAATAGGTTGAAATTTACTAAAATGGGCCACTTCAAGTTATTTTTTTTAGATTTTAGATCGCAAATAGTTGCTGTAAAACATTATTTTACAGAGGCCGAGTGCAGTTAAAATAACTTTGGTATGGTGAAAACTTGTTTGAATTTGTGTGAAAGGGCCTCCGGCGACTGGAGCTCAGGCCCAGACCCGAATAATCTTAGCTGATAAAGCACCTAAAACTACTAGGTAATAGTAATACTAATAGGCTGCCGCTCACAAGGTCTGCTAATAAATTCCCCCCACAACTTTCAAAACGTTCCTAAACGCGCATGGTTGACTGTAGCAGTCAAGCCTTTTTAAAAATTGTTCAACTTTCTTACGCATTAAAACATTGTCTTATGCGTTAAAAGTATGTATTAAAACTAGCGCATTTGTGTGAACGCCAGTACGTGCTCCCTTTCCAACATTACGACACCGCGTTAAACCTTATGCTTACGTCTTAAATTTTTGTGTGGAAGCACATTTAAAAACATTTTCAGCCGTGGTAAGGTTAAACTACCATAATTAGCCGCCATCTTTTACAATCAGGTGAACGTCACCGCTCGCAGCGCTACTGGTGGTGAAACGTCATACGGTCCCCCATAGTAGGCTTGATAAACAGTCATTGGTCCACTTTCGTGACAATTAGAAGCCATCTTGAAATTTTTGTTTACATGTTAAGTAAATGGGAGCGATTTGTAGCCAAAATGGTTCTCAAGATTGCCGTCAGTTCGACAGGTGAGCATACTAGCCATTAACATCAAATGATTACTAAATTCCCGTATGCAATAACTTCTTATTGTTTCTGTTTATTCTATCCATGCTGCACAAGCTAAAACCATATTAAACGATCCAGTAAAATACTTTATTGCATTAAAAAAGCATAAATTAAAACGCCAAATCGCCATCTTAAAATGGAGTGATTGGCGCTTCAATTTTCTACGCTCGCGCCTGTGCGGAGGTATTGGAGACTGCTAATTTAGCCTACTACAGGTGTTTTATATCTATGGCCTCAGTAGGGGGGTACCGTACGCTGCTGCGACCTAGCTTTGATAACTAGCACTGCGTGGTCTTGCTTTGTATGTACAGCGGGCTGCCTGCGCGTCACATTGCAGGCGTACCGTACGGTGTTGCGACCTAGCGTCGCTAGCTAGCACTGCGTTGTCAGTCCAACGTATACAAACAGTTAGCAAGGGAAAGTGGCAAAGCGGATAATCTTACATATATAGGTGTTGTTTACTTCTTCTCAATAACATGAAAAGACTGAACGGCGTTGCATCAAAAACCTTTTTTTACAATATTATAGAAAAACGCCAAATTCGTAGTTAGACGAGTGAGCGAGCCATGAGTTGAGTGCCCGGGAACCTTTGCATTATAAACTAATATAGTTTTGAGTTAAGTTGGTATATGGGCGCTTCAACAATAAGGGCTATAATGAGCCGCTCTAGTCTAAAAAGCTAGGAAGAGGCCATGGGAAGAGGCTAGATCCAGACTTTGGTAGGGCGTGGAAAGGGATCGTACCCAGTACTCTCACTCGTCTAACAACGACTTTGGACTTTGAAGTTTTCCTAATATACTCCCTTACTAATCAGTTGAAGTTTTCGCGATGGACTTTGTCTTTTTCATCACCTTTTACGATCAGCAGAGCCATGCTCTGGGCTATTATTCCCCGGGTCCCAACGGGGATGCTTCATATTTTTATAGAAGATTATGCTGTTCGATGAGAATTTAAAATTGTTAATTGTGTTAAATTGTGCCTATACGCGTTTAAACATATAGGCTAAAGTGACAGGCCTATACATGATGGACAGGCCTATACCCTATAGGCCTGTCCATCATCCTATATTATTCGGCGACCTTTAAAAAAACTTAACTAAAAGTTCTTCTAGTTTCGGTCGATGGACAGCTCCATACCCTGGGAATGAGCATGTTGGGCAAGTACTGGCCGACCAGTCCAGTCGTTGGACAGGTAAACTTCAAGTCACTAACTACTGAGATAAATAATGTAGCTAGAACCATTCACCTTGTAATACGACTCCAGGGATAATGGGACACTTCCCCCCACGCGAATAACCACCCTCTCGTTCGACCTTGAGATTATGATCCGCATGGATTGCTTGAAGCTCTTTGACGCTTCCAGCCAATCACAGTTGAACACAGCCTTCCTCACTTTCGAGCACTGGAAACATAGGGAACTAGGATTATCACTGTGATGGCCTTTCATTTTCCGTGTACCTTTTCAAACATTTATACATTACAGTAGCACACAATTATACTGTTTGTCCTCCATCAATATTATACCTGATACCTTGTAACTAAGCGTCCAAATAATTTGTGTTGAATTGATAAGTGGTAGGTTTATAGTTTGAGCAGATTTATACATTTAAATGTAAGCATTATAAAACTAAGCAATTTGTAAATTTCTGTTTAAATAACAATATGTATATACTATGTACCTTATCTCAAATTAATTGGTGGGTTATCCAAAAGTTACAAAATTCTCTCTAATCTATAACATAAAGGCTGAACAGAGTTCAATGCCCTATCAGCGGTGGATAATAAAGTTAATTCAGGAATACGGACCAGAAGATATAAGTTATTTGGTATGTACGAGATATGCATGTTATTCACATTGAAGGAGAGCGATTTCTTACCTCCGAAGTAAGCGCATTTGACATCCAGGAAAACAAAAAGAATTCCGTTAAGATAATGATTTCAATGATTATCATTCCAAGTTCTTTAACTCCCCATTTAGGAACCTGAAAAATAATTTTACGGGGTCACATTTGCTGCACATAAGAACATTCCTTGTTCTTTTTTTTAACGAACTGGCTCATGTTTGGGAAATAAAATTTGACTCTTTCTCGTCTTCTACGACCGGTAGATAAAAACTCTGGTCAAATTTGGTTTTAAAAAAGTTTACGGGCTCGTCAACCGTAGGTCATAATGCGCCATTCTAGCATAGGGGTTGTGGGGAGGACCCAATAGTGCTGGACAGAACCAGTCACGGGCAGGGGGATGAAAAAGGCCCAGATGGGGGAGAGCCAAATAAGTACATGACCAAAATAATTAAAGAATATCACCTAATTATTTTATAAAAGCAATGTTCTTGAAACACTATAAAACGATATAAACCTGAATAACGTCCACTAAAAACACGTAATGTGAATGTGATATACTTACAAGTAAGATGTGTACAGCTATGATAGCAGACTCTATTAGGTTATTCGCGAGCTGGCTCATCAGAAATGGGTCGAACACTGATTGCAAGATATCTATTAAACTGAAAACAATGAAATATTTGTTATTACTGCGGAGCAATATGTTGTATAACGTAAATTATATTATTTATTGCATATAAATCCAGTGCCGTGCAAGGGATGAAAATGGAGGTTTCGAACGTCCAGTTTCGACATTGTACATGTCATCGTTCTCACGTCGTCTTTGTGGTTGTCGTCGGGGCGGTTGTCAAATATATGGGGAGGGGTTCCCGACGATGACTGTCAGATCTCACTTCTAGTTTTGGGTACTAACAAACTCCTCAACTTGCCAGCTGGTGTTTGCGAGATGGACCAACATTTTTATATTATTTTACTTATCTAAATTATGTTTAAAAATCATTTCAGACAACTTACCTAAGAAGTACTTGGTGGTGGCGTACACACTCTGCCAGTCGAAGTGACATCTGTTTATCAATCGCTAAACTCCTCGCAACCTTCATCTCCGCCTTATGTTTTGCCCATGATGTAATTACTTCAGCATCAGAAATACTCTTCTGCCTTCGGTCTCCAGTTAAGAATCTCTCTGTTGGATTCATTCTTGGTGCATCTGTATTATTCATTGTCAATTGTACTGAATAGTTAACATTCTTCACTGCATACTCACGAATATTTTTAAAATTAATGTTTAATATTTGTGCTTCTGACCTAATTTGGTTCATAATATCCAAGAAAAAGAAATCTTCAAGGCAGATTAAATGAGTGCATGTGAATGATAACAGAATATCATGTAGTATCGTGATCTCGAGGCACGGTGAAGAGGCCACGTTGCACGGATACTGCGCACTGGAAATTCAAAATATTCAGATCAGATTAGAAAAACCTAAAAGCTGAACAAGATTTGTTTAAACATAACAAACTTGAGGTTTAATTAGACGATAGCTTTTTAACAAATGTACTTTCTATCCAAGATCAAAACAAAACCCTACATTAAAGTTGTGTCCCTCAGAAAATCAACGAGCTGATGGTTAAATATCTAAACAACAATATAAAAATCAAATATCAAATTGATTCATTGTAGAGCTATATCATAGCATATAACAAATTTGATAATATTACATTTTATGATTTAGTACTATTCGTTTATCTTGACTACAAACTGAGCTTAAAAGGTTATATTTTTGTAATATATGGGATTGGAAACATATTTTTGACGCGTTTTTTTAACTTTGTTCACAATATGATTATAATCAATTTCTTCAATATGTCCAAATACGAAGATTGATAAGATGAGGAGCACGAAGAAAAGGAAGGAACTAGGAGTAGAGAGTTTAAACTTTGAGTTAGGGCAAGGAAAGAAAATAAATATAACAATATAATATAATAATATACGAATATAATAAAAAAGTGAGCTTGGGAAAGGGTAAAACAAGAAAGATGTTGGGAAGAAAGAAAAATATGGCAAAAACTGGTGGGGGTCCCAGAGGAAGAAGAAAATAAATAGTAAGAAAGTGAAGTAGATGATGCCGAGGAAGTAAAATACGATGTGGGAAAAGCGTGAGGCCTAATGTGGTGGGACCATTCCCGACTTCAATGTTGGAAATAGGTTTAGATATTGATTGGTCTCCAAAATGCAATGTAGTGTATGGATGACAAATAATAGGTGGCATATGGTCAACATTTTAGTAACACGTTTCAAATGTTATTTTGAAAACTGTTTAATAACAAATTTTGTTAACGCAAGAAAATATTTTGATAATCTAAAAAACAAGAGTTGAACAACTATATCTACGACAAACACAGTTACGTGTCATAACATTTACCAACCTGAAAAGAGTCTTCCTTTGGTAAAGACCTATTGCGAGCAATAACATCATTGCTACAACGCACACGGCTGTCCCTGACACTGGTGTGTAGACTGCGCAGAACTCGGAAAACAAGTTTCCTTTGCGCAGGATGACCTTGACTTCGGGGATTCCCTCGCTAAGTCTTTTCTCGTGAAGACTCTCAAGGTCACGACACAATTCCTTCATTCTCATTGGTTGAAATATATAGGTGACGGTTTTCATCAGACCCATTATGATGAACAGAATGATGAACATTTGCTCAGTGGCTTTAATGAAACTGTTTCCTTTCACACACAAGCTGTATGTGTACATCAACAGGTTGAAGCATTGAAGAGCGACTGCAAATCGCGGGTAGATGAACGGAAACCAACCAATCTCTCCCTCATCCACTGACCACAAACCTGTTACAAAACATACATCAGAACAATTACGTTTACGGTTTATTTGGCTTAAGGTTTCACAGGAGTCCCCATAATACGAGCCTACGTGACGTAGTATTTTTGTAATTCAAATGGAAACACCCATGGTCAAATTCTTTCCTAGGCCCAGACAAGGTAGAAATTTATTGTTTTAAATTTAAGGTACTGTACAGTAATACTTAGCAATTAATATAAATGACAGAACTGTAATCTTACCTGTTAACCTCCAAAGTTTTAAATAACGGTTTACAATTCTTGTTTCCACTTCTTCTTCCTGTTGCCCACGCTTCATCCATTCTAACACGGAGATGAGGGTTTCCATTATGCATCAAATTGAGCACACTTGCACCCTCTTAATTCAAGCTTCAGCTCTACAATGACGCAAGCAGTTTACATCTATATCCTATGGCTATATAAGCCAACATGAGTAATATATATACGGATTTCACTGCGATTTGGAAAACAAAACTTTTTTTTATTGTAGGTCCTACCCAAAAGTGTAGCAAGTCTTTGTTCAGAGATTTCGAAAGTTCCCTGACGGTTTCATCAAGATCTGAGTAGCCGCAAGTCCGTTAAAAAGCTAACCAACATACAATATTAAGAATTCAAACAAACGCAAAGCACTGAAGCAATTTTATTTTGAGTAGTCTAATTGAAGGTTTCACTACGCTCACTACTCTCATCCAATGAACGTGTTTAATTTAAGAAAACGTCTTGCACAATTCTGCTCAAAGAAGCTTTCAAGATACTTAATCGCGGAATGTCTAACTCAGGGCGAATGTGATTGAACCACTGTACACATGGACTACTCCGTCTAGAATCACATGCTAAACATGTCATGCAATAAAATATACAGATAACTTTACAAGTATCCCACCATCAATAAAATATATTGATTACTTTAATAATTTAGAACAACCTGATGGTAATTCAACCGTACATTATTTGCGAATCGAAAAATGTACGATCATTATGTGTACTCTATAATTTTGTTGAATATCGGTAGCCTCACTCAAATTATGTAAACTAGTATGTATTATGATAAATGATAACGGAAAGCTTATTGACCCAGAACGAAATAGAACAAAAACACACAGTTAAAAACGATTAACTTTATTGTTTTGAAGAGTGTGTTCTTGTTGAGCGAGCGAAGCGAGCGTCTCCACTTGACTCTTATGGCTCGAATGTCTGTTTTTTTTTTTTTTGTTTCTGTTACTGCTTCGATACAGGTCGCACCGTTTCTCTGATCGACCTGAAATTTTGCACACATGTACATACCACCTAGGCGGGTTGCTGTATAGTTTTGTGGCAAAATCGTTCAAAAAGTTAAAAAGTTACATTAAAGTTAATCGAAAGTTTTTTTTTCAAACTAAACTGCGACAAAATCTGAGGTGACCAAATCATTTAGAATGTCCGTCCGATCACGAATATGTTATTTTTATTTTGATCCGATAAGTAGTGTAGATGGAAATTACATTATAACAAAGTCCCGTTACCATGGCAACGGAAAGTCGCACAGCTTTTTTGGCTCATGATAGCGGTCAAACGGAGGCTCGGATCGAGTTGAAATTTTGACCATCCGCAAGTTTCGTTCCCGATTGAATGCCATTAGTTTTGTGGCAAAATCGTTCAAAAAGTTATAAAGTTACATTAAAGTTAATCTAAAGTTTTTTTTTAAAACTAAACGGCGACAAAATCTGAGGTAGCCAAATCATTTAGAATGTCCGTCCGGTCACGAATATGTTAATTTTATTTTGATCCGATAAGTAGTGTAGATAGCAATTACATTTTAACAAAAGTAACGTTACCATGGCAACGAAAAGTCGCACAAGAATTCTGGTCACTATGTACTGCCACCTAGAAGAAATCAAGAGTAAAATAGTTTTCCCAAAGAAATGATGTCAAGGTCCTCTAGATGGCGGTGGATTTTATCCATTCTCTCCTATTTTACAAATTTTCAGCTAAATCGGTCAAGACCTAAAAGACTTATTAGTATGTAACATTATGGGAATGTCGTACTCGGGTCGTGTTGCACGTACCGGTGCTCGCTCAACAACGCGTTCAACTGAGCGTTTTCCTAGTATGTATGGTTTATTCATCATCAATATTCATAGGGCCTACTATACTGTATTTTCATTTAAACAAAGTTTATAAAAATAACATTTGTTGTTGTGTGGTCATTCTAGAAATGTTTTCCGGCACGCTGATTTTCATTCTACCTTTTGCCAGGTTGACATTGTATACAATCCTATAACACTATGAATGTAAGATGTGATTCCTTACAACAATCTGCCTCTGTAACACGTTTAAACAGAACAAATGGTAAACACAACGAGGTCCAATAGATACTTATGTCGAGCCCCGTCAGCTGTTAAGTATTACCTTGATAACAAGGAGAGTGTAAGAAACCAGTAGAACAGTTAGATGGATTTTGAAAAGGAAATTATTTATATTGATTGATTGATTGATTTGTATTGCTTAACGTCTCACATTAATGCACTTAGGCTATTTAATGAGGATGAAGGATGAGTAGAAAGGGGGAGGGAAACACGGTACCGGCACGTAGACTACTCATTTCGAAAAGTACCAAGGCGACCAACGGCTGGCTATACGTCCCATCCGAATGGACAGTGTAACCTTGAGACATATAGGTTCCTCCGGGCCGGACTGCCGAGCAGACGTCGAAAAGAACTATGCCGTATAACCCTCCATCTGCTCTAACCAGCGATGTATGTGTGTCTCAGGGCAGAGCGTTCACCTACTCTCCCCCTGACAACACATGTTCATAGATAATATATATTTTATAGTGATATTTCGACACTAACCTAGTGTCTTTCTCCAACTGAGTTAGTCGCATTAGTAGCAGGGCGTCATACCACAGTTAAATATATAATGTTAGAACACTGCAAGTCCAAATAATTTCATTTTAATAAACAAGTGTATTGTTGGGCTACCGGGTTAATTGTGGGACAAGGACTGGTTAAGTCTGAGCAACTCGCATCTAATCAACAATATTTATTCGTATTTTCTTATCCCCGGGACAGGCGGTATAAGTTTTTCATGAATTCGATTTGGAGTTATACCGCGCTTATCCCACTTAACCCTACCTATCCCGGGATAAAAATGTGCATGCATTGGGGCCAGGTTGATACCAGCCACAGGTTGATACCAGCCACAGGTTGATACCAGCCACAGGTTGATTCCAGCCACAGGTTGATACCAGCCACAGGTTGATACCAGCCACAGGTTGATACCAGCCACAGGTTGATACCATACACAGGTTGATACCATACACAGGTTGATACCAGCCACAGGTTGATACCAGCCGCAGGTTGATACCAGCACAGGATGATACCAGCCACAGGTTGATACCAGCCACAGGTTGATACCAGCCACAGGTTGATACCAGCCACAGGCGGATACCAGCCACAGGCGGATACCAGCCATAGGTTGATACCAGCCACAGGATGATACCAGCTACAGGTTGATACCCCCTAAAAACCCTAAAAACATTGTGAAACAGAAAAAAAGGTTTTTTACTGTTTATAACTTGTAAAATAATTTTAATTAATTCTTAAATTTTAATGATACATTATAACATTTCATAACACACTGTCTTCTTTCCTCTTAAGACAATTAAACGACTAAATTAAATTTCTTACATTTAGCATTACCTTTGATTTTGGATTAAACATAATGACACTCTGCTTTAGGCCTAAACCAAAACTATGTTAAATAATTAACAAAGTGGCATTGGCTATAGGCGGCTAAGTATTGTGCCACCTTGTCAATTCCTTGAAGCCACCGTGTGATACGTGCGTGACCTGACTTGTTGCCTCAGTTATATCCTTGAATATACGACGTGTGAGACACAGAAGCTATACATAATAGAACGACGATTCCAAGGACTTCAAAATGTCAAAGGTAAAACGATTCTTGATATTGGATTTGTTAAACTTTGCTATATGTGCGTTCCTATCAACCAATTTACTATGGCGGAATTGAAATATTTTAGCGAACTTGAATAATCGAGCGTCAGCTAGAATAACAACTAAACGGTTAACAAATAACAAAAAAAGACCTACTGGTTAGTTTAAATTAGATAGGAGAGGGGTTGACAATTGGGGGACTAATAGATAACATAAAGCCCAGCCTGAAGGGCGCTTTCCACCTGCTAATATTTTTAACATACCCGCTGGGATGTTTTTCCCCCCTGGATTGATTTCTATAAAATTTGATAGACGGTTAAAGATACATCACATGACATAATAAATCACATTTGAGAACAAGCTTTTTTCATTTTTTTCTGTTGGTCAGACGTGTGTGGCCAATTCGAATTCGGGACAATACAAACTCCTCTCTACGTGAGAATCCAAACACAGGGACGAATTATATTCGTCAATTCGGGCATTGCACTGTGCAGTTAATTATTTTGCAACAAATCCCAAGATGATTGTCGCATATTCAACAGTCGTTACATGTATCACAAATAAATGTTAATGTTATTTTAAGCATGAATATATAATTAATATGGCCACCCACACGATCAAATATAATGTTCTTCTTCATGACATGTTTGGCAGAAATCACTCCTTATTCGCGATAGTCCTCATTGCCAAGAAGTGCGAAATTGCGGTCTTCGATATCTGAAAATAATAATTATTTGAAAGGAAAACTTCAAGTTGTTGATCATTTGATTGATCATTTGATCATTTGCGGGTGTATTTTAGGCAATACGCAATAATACATTTCGTTGACTGGTCCGACGATGACACCAGCATCAGTAAAGTTGATAAATAAAATAAATTCGTATTTAGAGGCTACTTACTCAGTCATTTAACTGATTATAGGTGGGTGGAAATAAACCAAAGCGACCAAGCCAACCCTGCAGGCCCCGACGCAATTGACGAGTGAACGATAATCAACCATAGATCGATATTTTTTTAATAAGAAATATAGCAATCAGTGGTGTGGACAGCGCAAACACCCGCAGTCAACGCCAGAATCAACAACGCCGATTCAGAACAACCTTGAATTTATTAAGTGCCTCGTTGCTTGGACGGCTCTGTGATGGTCTTGACTCCATATTAGAAGTTTAAAAACTTCCGCCTGAAGCGGGATTCGAACCCGGGACCTTCTGCATTGAAAGCAGGTAGGTAAACCACTACTCCAACGATAAGGAACAATAGTTTGTATAATATGTGTTCGTCGTGTTATGTAAGAACAATATAAATAAAGTGGGACATGATTTGTGTCAGTTGTAATGTGGCCTCGAAATAGTAACATTAACAGTGGCTCTCACCTGAATACACTCCAGGATAATGGAATCCACACGCGAATAACACCCTTGTTTACTTATTATATCCCTGGTTGCTTGAAGCTCTTTGGGACCTTGACCCAATTACAGTTAAAAACTTCGAGCCTGGGGAAGCGGAGTTCATTACCACTGGATAGACCCGCATATCTGCTTGAAGCGAGTTAGCTCAACGTGAACCACTACCTCACTTTACAGGAAACATA
Source organism: Sweltsa coloradensis (assembly GCA_024449915.1). Classification (NCBI taxonomy): domain Eukaryota; kingdom Metazoa; phylum Arthropoda; class Insecta; order Plecoptera; family Chloroperlidae; genus Sweltsa; species Sweltsa coloradensis. Next base: position 30,478 of record JAMZAV010002397.1, on the reverse strand, counting down.
GTTGTATATAGGATTTCCGTGTGTTACTTTACACGAATATAATGAGTCGGCATGATTGTTGCAGTGCTTTGCGCTCCACAATAAGTTAACATAAGCATGCTCTTCACACTGTAAAACATAGGGATAATGGATTTCACGGAATAAGCCCTTTCATTTACCACTGAGATTATGATCCGCATGGATTGCTTGAAGCTCTTTGACGCTTCCAGCCAATCACAGTTGAACACAGCCTTCCTCACTTTCGAGCACTGGAAACATAGGGAACTAGGATTATCACTTTCATGGACTTTCATTTTGCACAATTACGTTTAAACACTTGTTATCTTTTTTAACTGTGCGATTTAAATACATCTAATCATTATAGTACAGCACAATTTGTTGTATAGACCTTAATTTTTATTATAATTTGTATTATTTTATCAAGTGTTAACTAGTATTGTTTGAGCAGATTTGTGAAGTTATCATTAACGAACTTAAGATATTTGTTTATTTGTGTTTGAACAACAAGATTCATGTATGTACCTTATCCCGAAATGATTGGTGCATGGACTTATAATAGTAACTGATTGGTGTGTTGGCTATTGTCTTATAGTTACAAAATACCATTTAGTCGAAAAGGAGGGCAAAAGCTTAGAGCCCTGTGAGTGCATATTCATATTCTGAGGAATAATAATAATACGATACATGTACGAATTATTTGGTATTAATGCACAAGACACGATATTCATATTGAATGCGAGGGTCTGCTTACCTCCGAAGTTAGTGCAGTTGACATCCAGGAAAACACAAAGAATTGCGTGGAGATGAGGATTTCAATGATTATCATCCCAAGTTCTTTAACTCCCCAATAAGGAACCTGAAAAATAATTTTAAGAGGTCACGTTGGCTATAAAAGAATTGACACGCTTGAAAATTCGTATTAACCAACAGTCTTGAGTTAAGTCAATATTTATTCATAACATCATATGGCTCAACCGTCAAATCATAATTTGCCCCTCAAGGCCAGGCGACGTGGTAGAAAAGGCCAATGCTGGACAGATACAGCCAGAGGCAGAGGAGGAAAGTGGTGTTTCGTAGCTTAAAATTAATTAATTTGTATTTAGAGTCTACCCACTCAGTCATATAAATGATTTTCAGTGGGGGACAGTAAACCAAAGCGACCAAGCTAACCCACGCAATCGACGAGTGAGCGATAACCAACCAGAGATCGATATTTTTTTATACGAAATATAGCAATCAGTGGCATGGACAGTGCAAACACCCGCTGATCAACGCCAGAATCAACAAGTCCGATTCAGAACAACTTTAAATTTATTATGTGCCTCGTTGCTAGGACGGCTCCAAAGTCACCGTTTACTAATTCCCAAGCCTAGGACTGATGGCTTTAAGTCCAAATCAGGAGTTAAAAAACTTCTGACTTTAGTGGGAATCAAACCCTGGACCTCCTGCATTGGAAGCAGAGACGCTACCCACAAGACCAACGAGCCGAGCAGAACGTCGTTCACACGAGTTCACGTCGTCGTCGTGGAAGTTGTCTATGTGTGAGAGGGGGGGGGGGGGGGGATCCACGACGACGACTCCTAGAGTTCGCCTCCAGTTTCGATGAGAAAAACTCGAGATGAAATCTTTCCTCGCCTTCTTCGATCTATAGCGAAATACCCGGATTTTTTAAAAAATGTGTCAACCTTTAGGTCGTAATGCGCTCTATTGCCTAGAGGATGTGGGAAGAACCGGGCCGTACTGGACAGAACTAGATGGCGGGCAGGGGGAGGAAAGGGACTAGACGGAGACGAATTTTATTATTTTATAGCCAAAATAAATAAAAACTAAAGCTTACTTATAAGTAATACTTATATTTGTGGAACAATCAAAAATAATTTACTCAATCATAACAATAAGTTTATACTTACAATTAAGATGTGTACAGCTATTATAGCAGACTCTATTAGGTTATTCGCGAGCTGGCTCATTAGAAATGGGTCGAACACTGATTGCAAGGTGTCTATTAATCTGGAAACAATATACTTGTTTCGTAATTATGTATTACTAATAAAGCACATTATTGAACGTATTATATTATAAACAAACTTGTACACTACTAACCCAAGAAGAACTTGGTGGTGGCGCACACACTCTGCCAGTCGAAGTGACATCTGTTTATCAATCGCTAAACTCCTCGCAACCTTCATCTCCGCCTTACGTTTTGCCATTAATATGATAACTTCAGCGTCGGAAATACTCTTTTGCCTTCGCTCTTCAGTTAGGAATCTCTGTGTGGGATTCATGCTTCGTGCATCTGTATCAATCACTGTCAATCGTACTAAATCGGACGCCATCTCCTTTTCAATTTCGTAGTCAACTATCTTCACTGCATACTCACGGATATTTTTAAAATTAAAATTTAATATTTGGGCTTCTAACCTTACTTGATTCATAATATCTAAGAAGAATATATCTTCAATGCCGATTAAATGGACGCATGTGAATGATAACAGAATATCATGTAGTATTGTTAGCTCTAGGCAGGGTGAAGAGGCCACGTTGCACGGATACTGAGCACTGGAAATACAAAGTCAGTTCAGTTAAGATTTAAACAAGTTGAGTTACATATAAATTTAGAAAATAATATGAATATTGTTGTTATTTTGACGTCACTTATTCGAATATTACGTACTTTTATTTTAAAACATTTTTAAGTCTCGCTACCCACACATTATTGTGTTGTGATGTTTGGTCTCGAGAGTATTTTTTAAATTATTTCGAGGATGACCTTGACTTTGAAGATTCTTTTGCTACGACATAACAGCACGGTCCATCACCAAAACGGACTTTTATTGTGTTTCAACACAGAACCCCACAAAAAATCTATGCCCTATTAAAAATATATGATTGGTTGGTAATTTATTCGAATAAATTCTTGTAGGACATTGAGAGGTTTTCTATAATGAAATTTGAGTATGTGTTGTACAATGTATAATGATTAATGACATAAATATTGGTTTATCTACAAAGTGAACTTTAATTGTATTTTTTTAGAATTGTGTTGTATCTGATTAGATTGTATCGATAAAATAAGTGTGACTTTTTTTTTTTTAAATTTATGATCACAATATTGAAATGCAATGAAGCTCATGGATGACAAATACACCGTGGCGCGTTGTCTATATATCGCCGTTTAATTCCAACATTTTAGAAACACGCTTTAAATTTCATTTTTCAAACTGTTAGATTACAAAAAAAAAATCACATTATAATACTACTCCTAAACACGATGGATGCCATTACGTTCACCAACCTGAAAAGAGGCTTTCTTCGGTAAAGACCTATGGCGAGCAATAGCATCATTGCTACAACGCACACGGCTGTCCCTGACACTGGTGTGTAGACTGCGCAGAACTCGGAAAACAAGTTTCCTTTGCGCAGGATGACCTTGACTTCGGGGATTCCCTCGCTAAGTCTTCTCTCGTGGAGACTCTCAAGGTCACGACACAATTCCTTCATTCTCATTGGTTGGAATATGTAGGTGACGGTTTTCATCAGACCCATTATGATGAACAGAATAACGAACATTTGTTCTGTGGCTGAAATGAAACTGTTTCCTTCCACACACAAGCTGTAGGTGTACAGCAACAGGTTAAAGCATTGTAGCGCGATCGCAAATCGCGGGTAGATGAATGAGAACCAACTAATCTCTTCTTCATCCACTGACCACAATCCTGTAACAAAACATACATTATTTTATAAAATCCATTCCATGAGTCACATTTTAGTTTATTTGGTTTATTGTTTTAAATTTAAGGTACTGTACAGTAATACTTAACAAATATAATTAATAGAACTGTAATCTTACCTGTTAACCTCCAAAGTTTTAAATAACGATTTACAATTCTTGTTTCCACTTCTTCTGCTTGTTGCCCACGTTTCATCCATTCTAACACGGAGATGAGGGTTTCCATTATGCATCAAAGTGAGGACACTTGCACCCTCTTAATTCCAGCTTCAACTTTACAATGACGTAAGCAGTTTACATCTATATCCTAAGGTTATATAAACCAATATGAGTCATATATTTACATGACTTCCACTGCGATTTAAATGAAATATATTTTTTATTGTAGGGCCTACCGAAAAGAGTGACATGTCTAGTTTAGTGATTTCGAAGGTTCCCTGACGTTTTCGTCAATATCTGAATAGCTGTATCTCCGTAAGAAGGCGAAACAACCAACAATATTCAGAAATCAAACGAACACTTACAACTCCAGCAATTATTTTAAATGTGTCAATTAAAGATTCCACTACGATAATTCCTCTTTTCTGCGTTAATAATACAATACACATCAAATATACATCTTCATCAAATACGTCTTACATAACCCTGCCCAAAGAAGTTTATAAGATACTAACTCGCGGAATACGTCTAAAACAGATCCGAATATTATTAAACCACTGTCCACCTGGACTACGCCGTCTAGAATGACTATGTTCTGTGAAACAGATACCCGTTAATGTGTACAAAATATCGAACGACAATATATCGATTGTTTCAATAATTTAAAACAGAAACTCACATCCTACTACAATTTTTTTTCGATTCGAATAAAACTACTCTATACTTTTGTTAAATATCGGTAGCCTCACTCACTATCATGGCGTAATATTCATGCTTAATATTTCATACTTGTGATTTCATACAAAGAAGGTAAATAAAATTACATGTTATGTCGTGCGGGCATTTTAATTATGTTTCTTCATTCTACCTTGTGCCAGGCTACCATCGCATACAATCGTATAACATACATGTTAGATGAGATTCCTTACAACAATCTGCCTCCGTAACACGTTAAAACGGAACAAATGGTGAAAACAACGCGGTCAACTAGATACTTATGTCGAGACCCCAGCTGTTTAAGTATTACTTTAATAAAACAACAAGGAGTGATCATAAATAACAAACTAGTAGAACAGATAATTTCATTTTGATAAGAAAATTGTTGAAAATTATTGTTTAACGCAATCGCATAACCTGCTACGGAGGATTCCTTACAACAATCTTCAGCTATAACACGTTTAGACTGAGAAAAGGATGTGAATCAACAGCTATTAGCTTTTAATACCAATTAAAAAGTTGTGTACATAAATAGTTTTGTATACTTAGAATTACATTTTTTTAAAAGCGTTTTAGATTTTTGATGAAAAATCTGTGAAAATATTTTCTAAAACGCTACAAAATGCAAATTTTACTAAAAATTCGGTTTTTCAGTACCTATTGAGAACTAGTAAAAAAATATTTTTTAGTGTTTTATTTTGTAATAATGAATTTAAATGATCTAATAATTTATCGTTTACCATTACAAGTAACAAGTGACACCTCACATTTAGGGTTTTGGAAGAAAGGAAAACTAGATGCTACAAAATGTTTAATTTGAAAAATTAAATTTGAATATTCAAAATTTTAATGCTGAAGAAGTATTTCTATAATGTATACTGATTTAACTTACTGTCCTGAAGTTTACTGCGGGCATGTGTGTTTGTGTGGTATGTGTTTTTTTTTTTAACCTATAAAATAAGTTTAAATAGTTAAAGATTTTGAGTAACAGAGTAGATTCGTAGCTGGAAAGACTAAAGAAAACGAAATTCTGCCCCCCCCCCCCCCCAAAAAAAAACAATTACACGAGGCCGACCTTTTTTGTAATTGTCAATTTGTACTTGAAATAAGCACGGATAAGTGAGTACCCCAAACTGGGTGTGAACGCGGACTCATTAAAAACATTAAAAGTTTACAGAAATAAACCATTTCCGTATGTTGGTCACAATGAAACACACTAAATAAATATCACACGATGTATTTTTTTTAATCAACTTGACTAGTGCAGTTTTCTCACAAACCTTACTCTATCCAGCGCACAACACACATTCTGTCATTCGTTGCACCATAAATCAAACTAACCCAGTATATGAAACCGAAAAGCGTTCTATGTTATATCTGCAGCGCGACTGGGGTATCGACTATTTCAATAATTTACTTTTCGTTTAAATTTGTATCATTCCTCGCTTCCTTGGTGTATACTTTGGTCGTGAAGGTAGGTGCCAATAGTTGGAACAGTTTACGTGCCGAATCGTGGTTGAATCGGTAAATATTATTTTCTCAGAAACTGACTACAACAACCATGATTATCAAGCCAGTATATGGTACAGTTTTGGTTTAGAAACAAAGGCTCATTATATTTGAGTTTTGAAATGTTTAATTTAAAATATTATTTGAGGATTTTTGAGTCTAAATATTTTAGGATGTCGATAGATTTTTGGATAAAATTCCATTAAATTTATATTCGGTAAAATTATTAATGTAATGTTATGATAACCGTTGACGATTTATTATGTTAGGGGCGAACATTTATCTATAACAAGTACACAGAGTTGTATTATCAAGTAATGATTTATGACTGCAGGAAAAACAACGAACCGAAACTTAAACAGTCCGAATACTCATTGATTATTATTTTAAAAAAACGCCCATGTATCGATATTTTCTCGATCGAAGAAGGGTGACAAATTATTAATAGAATTAATTTCGAGCGATCGATTTTGATCAGTACACGATATTAATTGGAAATTCCTTGATCGTATGTGTTTGGTGGAGGTGCCAGGCCAGGGCCATCTGAGATTACAAGACTAGATCTAGATGCCACAAAACCGCGGTGTGTTTAGTACATAGTACACTCCAGCACCAGCCAGCAAGCCGGTTTCGGGGGATTCCTAGGAATCGTACACCGTCATAATCACGGAGATTTTGGTACCTACCCCACGTTCTAATAATTTGTGGTTACGGTATAAAAATTAATTATGGGTGAAAAGTTTTGTTTATACACTCTCACACTTATTTTGCTGATGTGATGCGCATTCAGAATTTAAATGTAGCATTTAAATTAATTTTAAGAGCGCGTTTAGACGTCCATCATAAAACGAGACGTTTTGGTAGTACACTATCAATAGTTCAATCACTAACTATGTCAATAATTTAAATTCGTGTGCGATTTTTATCTTGAGTTGTGACTGTTGTTTGGACGCCCAGGCGGACGTAAAGAAGAGTGATTACTACATCATCAATACATATTAAAACAATTAATTATTTCTCAAGTTTTAGTTTCTTTTAACATTCTGCCATAGCCTTTTCGAGGGATAATAAACACACAAATATACGAGGGGTTTTGTTATTACACTACTTTGCGTTGTATCTACTTAAAATTCGTAACATTTAGGGTTGACAGTGTAATACGCCGAGTTTTAAGCTCCAATTGCAGTGGAGTAGGAACTATTTTTTTAGTGGGGGGGTCACACTAAAGTTGATTACGAGGTTGGGACCCCGGAGGCTTTTTCGCGTACGCGAGATTTTTTTTAAAGGTGCGCTTGATAGGTGGCCTAAAACACGCGAATTTTAATTATGAATAAGGGTTTACATTTTGAAGCTAGTATTGCATTGAAGATTGATTAGCTGTCTGAAATCGGTCGACAGTCTGCTTGGAAGTGAAAACACTACACACAAAATATAATGAATGTTAGTCTAAAATCAGATGGCTAGTCTTGTCTCGCAAATCACGTCTCTTCTAAATCTTGCTAAAAAATGTTAACAAAAACCTTCCTTTTTGTTTGCAAGCCCGACTGTAGTAAAAATCCTAAAAATCACTCAACAAGCTATAAGTTAGCAAATGACACCCATACCTGGTTTCGGGGGGTGGGGTGTCAAGCCAAAAAGTGGGGGGGGGGTTCCCCCCATTCCCCATGGTTCCTACGCCCCTGTGACCAATTGTAGTGTCGACTGAAGTCGTAGACTGTAGTGTGTGTGATACGGCCTTTTTCTCTTACCGACCTTGTTCCAGATTACACTTCTATCTACAAGGATGGGCGTACAAGTGAACAATACACACTTACTGTGGATTGACGTGAGAAACCATTTAACAAGTTACTTTCAATAAACCCTAGGAGTACATAAAATAGATAATATAATATGTTTATGAAATGCAAGATTTGGTTCCAGCACAATGCCAAGATCAGTTATATCGTAAACACGCTCCAGCACCACGTTATTTATACCTCAAAAACAGCTTCAATGGGTCGAAGATTAGTGGTGGACGAAATTACTTTACATTTGAAAATATTCCAATCCAAATGCCTGATTTGTCGTGTAATCTTATAAAAGAAGAGAAAATGACAGGGATGTTAGTGAGGGAAATGGAAAATTTATTTATTAGAAAAACATGTTTTTGAGGTGGCTCGTTAAACAAATTACTACGGACGAATTAAAAATGTATTAAGTTTGTACCGTTAACATTTAAAGATGATTGGGAGAGATCAAATTGCGAGCGCAAGACCATTTTTGGTCTGTTAACATGTGTTGTACGGCTAAAGGTGTATAACATGACAATACATCTCATTTAAAAACAAGTTTTTTTATCATAGGAGATATCTGTGGGTTAGACGTGTGTGGACAATTCGAATTCGGGACAATACTAACTCTTCTCTACTTGAGAATCCAGGGACGAATTTTATTTGTTGATGCGGGCATTATTTAAAAATTAATTTAATTGTAAATATTTACTTATTTATAGAAACACATACTACATAATATTATCATAATACATAGCAGTGAAGGTACATAAAAAATGACAAAAACACAAACAAAAAATACAAAATATTAATTACAGATGTATTAACAAACCATGCAAGTTGAAGTGCTAAAGAATCAATAAGACTAAGGGAATACAATATTTTTAACAAAATTTAAATGATTTTTAATTTCATTTTTCGTGTGTAGTTTATTGTTTTGCACCACATCCTAAATTTTTGCCACTATTTCAACAGTCGTCGCTTGTTTCACAAATAAAGTTTTATAACAATAATATTAATGTTATTTAAAAGTGGATATACAATTAATATGGCCACACGATGCAAATATAATCTCGTCATTGAAGACATTTTTTTTCAGATTGCAGCTTGTTCAACATAGTACGATAGTTTAAATAATTTTCCGTCATGTCAAACATAAAGTACATACACATATCTTACAAGGAACTTTAATAGAACAGGTAAATGTTATTTAACATTTAATTGAACTGAACATTGCTCTAAGGTGGAAAAATAAGATTTTTATTATGTAGCAATATTTCGAAAAGTTCACTTTTCTTCAACAGGCTGACATAATTTACAAAAATTCTAACATCTGACAAAACAACAACCACAGCTATGTGTGTAACTACACACATGTATGGTTTAAATTGTGCATATGCGCTTTAAATTACATACACATACGTACAACAAATTTCGACCTATTTGAATGTGTATAAAGTGGTAACTGACATTCTACTATCATCGATTCTCTGCCAAGCAGCCTCTCAGTTTGGCAGACTTCACTCCTTATTCGCGATAGTCCTCATTGTCAAGAAGTGCGAAACTGCGCTCTTCGATATCTGGAAACAATAAAAAATTGAAAGGGAATCAGCTTTGTTTAATATACGTTTTTTGTTCCATTGAAAGTTTTTTAATACTGGCATCATTTGCGGGTGTATTTAAAAAATTTGGCAACAAGCAATACTGTTAGCTGATTGGTCCGATAGAAACAATAGTTTGTATAATAAGTGTTCGTCGTGTTGTGTAAGAACAATATAAATAAAGTGGGACATGATTGTGTCAGTTGTAATGTGGCCTCAAAATAGTAACATTAACAGTGGCACTAACCTTGTAATACGACTCCAGGGATAATGGGACACTTCCCCCCACGCGAATAACCACCCTCTCGTTCGACCTTGAGATTATGATCCGCATGGATTGCTTGAAGCTCTTTGACGCTTCCAGCCAATCACAGTTGAACACAGCCTTCCTCACTTTCGAGCACTGGAAACATAGGGTACTAGGATTATCACTTTCATGGACTTTCATTTTCCACAATTACGTATAAACACTTGTTATATAATTTTGATTAATTGTGAGTTTTAAACACATATCATTTAATCATTATTGTACAACACAATTTGTTGTATCGTCCTTCATAAATATTACACCTATTAGTCTACCCGAACCTGGAGAATTTTTATTGAAGTGATATGTAGTATTGTTTGAACAGATTTGTGAAGTTATCATTATCGAACTTAAGATATATCTTAATTTGTGTTTGAACAACAAGATGCATGTATGCACCTTATCCCGAAATGAATGGTGTGTTTGCTATTGTCTAAAAGTTACAAAATACTATCTAGTCGAAAAGAAGGGCAAAAGATCTGAGCCCTGTGGGTGCATATTCATATTCTGAGGAATAATGATAATAAGATACATGTACCAATTATTTGGTATTAATGCACAAGACACGATATTCAAATTGAAAGTAAAATTCGGCTTACCTCCGAAGTTAGTGCGGTTGACATCCAGGAAAACGCAAATAATTGCGTGAAGATAAGAATTTCAATTATTAACATCCCAAGTTCTTTAACTCCCCAATAAGGAACCTGAAAAATAATTTAGCGAGGCTATAAAAGAATTGCCACACTTCTGAAAATTCGTATTTATCAACAACAGTCTGGACTTAGTCAATATTTTATTCATAATGTTATTCGGCTCAACCATCAAATCATAATGTGCCATTTAAGCCCAAGGGATGTGGGAGAAAAGGCCCATGCTGTACATATGCAGCCAGAGGCAGAGGAGGAAAGTGGTGTTTCTTAGTTTGTTCACGTCGTCGTTGTCGTCGTCGTGGCAGTTGTTTATGTGAGAGGAGAGAGGGGGGATCCTCGACGACGACTCCTAGAGCTCACCTCCAGTTTCGAAGAGATAAACACTCTCCTACTTACTAGCTGATATTTGCGAGATTATATTTGCCTCTTTTCTCGCCTTCTACGATCGAAATTAGAATACCCTGGGCTTATATGTGTCAACCGGTAGGTCATAATACGGTCTATGAGAGGGTGTGGGAAGAACCGGGCCGTGCTGGACAGAGCTAGATGACAATCAGGGGGAGGAAAGGGGTCAGACGGAGACGAATTTAATGATTGCATAGCCAAGGAGCAAGGAGCATGAAAGAGAACCACTGAACCAACTACGTGTGCCGTGTAAGTTTCACCTGCTTTAGCAAGGCTCTTCGCGACACAAGATTTCTACATAGATTGTAAGTGTTTTAGCAAAATATTTGCTAGCGTCGACGCCGTTTCTTGTAGTTGAATGTAATAACAAGGATAAACAATAAAATTAATAAAAATAGGTAACAAATTGCTTACTTATTAATAATACTTATATCCGTGGAACACTCAAAAATAATTTACACAATCATAACAAAAAGTTTATACTTACAAGTATGATGTGTACTGCTATGATAACAGACTCTAATAGGTTATTAGCGAGCTGGCTCATCAGAAATTGGTCGAACACTGATTGCAAGGTATCTATTAAACTGAAAACAATAGACGTGTTGAGTCATGTATTACTAATAAAAAATACATTGTATGTTTAGTCCAATGTACAAAATCTACAAATACTAACATAAATGTACCAGAGATGGAGAGGGGACCCAATGACGACTGCCTGATCTAGCTTCTAATTTCGGGTAAAGGCCGGTATAGTAGGTGGGCTACTTGCTATCTTATGTTTGCGAGATGCACTTTGTCTCTTTTCTCGTCTTGGAAGATCGGGAGAGGAATACCCTGGGCCAAATCATACCCGGGGCCCAGACGGAAACATAACATTATAAACGTAATATTACAAACAAACTTGCACAATACTTACCTAAGAATAACTTGGTGGTGGCGCACACACTCTGCCAGTCGAAGTGACATCTGTTTATCAATCGCTAAACTTCTCGCAACCTTCGTCTCTTCCTTACGTTTTGCCAATAATATGATAACTTCAGGGTCGGTAATACTCTTTTGTCTTAGATCTTCAGATAAGAATATATTTGTGGGATTGATTCTTGGTGCATCTGTATCAATCATTGTCAATCGTACTGAATCGGACAACATCTCCTTTTCAATTTCGTAGTCAACTATCTTCACTGCATACGCGCGGATATTTTTAAAATTAAAATTTAATATTTGGGCTTCTAGCCTAACTTGATTCATAATATCTAAGAAGAATGTATCTGCAAGGCCCATAAAATGGACGCATGTGAATGATAACATAATATCATGTAGTATTGTTAGTTCTAGGCACGGTGAAGTGGCCACGTTGCACGGGTACTGCGCACTGGAAATACAAAGTCAGTTCAGTTAAGATTCAGTTCAGTCAACTGCGATGCTCACACCATCTAATTATCAATGAGTGAGATTTTATTTTAATAAAGTAATTTCCTCTATTTGAATGCTAACATCCATACCGTTTCCATTCCATTTCACTAAACTGGAGAAAAAAATCAAGAATGTTTTTCTTTTTTCTTTTTTTCTGTTTGTATTTTTGTGTGTTTGTTAACACGATTCCGGCAAAACCGATACTCAAATTGCGATGAAATTTTCTGGAGACCTTTGAAATCTCTTAACTTAGAACTGCCACGTTTTTGAACGCAATCGAAAAATTATTTCTCATGAAAATTCCAATTTTACGATTTTTAACGACTTTTTTTAATTTTCTTCGACATATACCACCTACATGCTTTATCCGATTGTAATGATTTTTGCACAGAACCTTAATTTTATGAATTAATATATTCATGTGAAATTTGATCGCAATCGCCATAGCCATAGCTCAATGCACCAATTACGCTCATCCAACAACACGCCTGAAAAAGTGTTTGCGAAGCTTCCTAGTTCAAAGAATAAATAACTGTTCTACGAGTTTCTTTTATCTAATCTGAACGTTAATAGTAATATTTTAGAATTGTGTGTGTGTGTTGAATTAGATTAGATTGTATCGAAAAAATAGATTTGACACATTTTATACTTTTAATGAGCTAAGCGAAGATTCCATTACACTACACTGAAGAAAAAAATCCGGAATGTTTTTCTTTTTTTCTGTTTGTATTATTGTGTGTTTGTTAACACGATTCCGGCTAAACCAATACTCCAATTGCGATAAAATTTTATGGAGGCCTTTAAAATCTCTGAACTTAGAACTAACACGTTTTTGAGCGCAATCAAAAATTTATTTCTCATGAAAATCACAATTTTTCGATTTGAAAAAAAAAATCTTCGGCTTGTTACACCTACATGATTTTTTTGATTCTAATGATGTTTTCACAGAACCTAATTTTATGAATAAATATATTAGTGTGAAATTTGAGCGCAATTAAAAAATTATTTCTCAAATAAAATCGCAATTTTACGATTTTTTTCATTTAAAAAAGAATTCTTCGACTTACAACACCTACATGCTTTATTTGATTGTAATGATGTTTTCACAGAACATTAATTTTATGAATTAAAATATTTGTGTGAAATTTGAACGCAATCGAAAAATTATTTCGTATGATAATCGCAATTTTTTTGAATTACGATTTTTTTCGGTTTTTCAAAAATTTCTTCGACTTAGCAATGATTTTTTTCACAGAACAACAGAAAATCTGCATAACATTTGGCATCTCAATGCACCAATTACGCTCATCAAACAACGCGACTGAAAAAGAGCTTGAATAGCTTCCCAGTTTAATTTATGATCACAATATTGAAATGCAATGAAGCTCATTGATGATAAATACTCCGTGGTGTGTGGTCTATCTCTCGCCGTTTTATTCCAACATTTTAGAACCACGTTTCAAATTTCATTTTTTCACTGTTATATTACAAAAACTTTGTTCACACAATAATAATACGCCTGAACACGATAGATGCCATTGCATTCACCAACCTGAAAAGAGGCTTCCTTCGGTAAAGACCTATTGCGAGCAATAGCATCATTACTACAACGCACACAACTGTCCCTGACACTGGTGTGAAGACTGCGCAGAACTCGGAAAACAAGTTTCCTTTGCGCAGGATGACCTTGACTTCGGGGATTCCCTCGCTAAGTCTTCTCTTGTGGAGACTCTCAAGGTCACGACACAATTCTTTCATTCTCATTGGTTGGAATATGTAAGTGACGGTTTTTATCAGACCCATTATGATGAACAGAATGATGAACATTTGCTCTGTGGCTTTAATAAAACTGTTTCCTTTCACACACAAGCTGTATGAGTATAGCAACAGGTTAAAGCATTGAAGAGCGACTGCAAATCGCGGGTAGATGAATGGAAACCAACCAATCTCTCCCTCATCCACTGACCACAAACCTGTAGGCAAACAAACATCGATACAAACCATTCCACGAGACGATTCTAGTTTAGGGGTGGTCATTATGAGCCACTCTAGGCTAGGGGAGTGGGGAGGACAGATTCGTGCAAGATATTTCCATCCAGGGAAGAGGGAGTTTCTATAATGACTTTCTCATCTTTACGTCTTCGTCGGAATGGTCGTCGAGTGGAAGGGATGGTTCTCTGACGACGAATACCATAGCTCATCTCTAGTTTTGCTGAGTAAATTACTTCCCTTCTCACTTCCTCATGTTCTTCATGAAAATACTCTTGATCAAATTCTATCCCGACCTAGTCGGGATTTTGTTGTTTTGATTTTTTAAATAACTGTACAGTTAACACTTGACTAATATAAAATGTTTTAAACTGGAACTTTACCTGTAAACTTCCATAGTTTTAAATAACGGTGGACAATTCTTGTTTCCACTTCTTCTGCTTCCTGTCCACGTTTCATCCATTCTATCACGGCGATTAGGGACTCCATTATGCGACAAAGTGAGCACACTTAAGCAGAACTTCAGATTCACAATCAGTCTACGGATTGTTTGTTTTTTAAGCCATTGGAAACAACTTATACAATGCATATCAGAACGTGTGTAGATTTAAGTATTTTATCCTACATTAATTGTTTGTTTGTTTGCTGGTACGTAAGTATCGATTACAGCGACTAAAGAAGGCTGTGCAGGTGACGAGTTCTTTGTAATATTGAAAGTTTTTCAATCATATGTTTTTAAACACTGCAACACACGAATAAATGACGTACTTTTATGCTATACTACCACGACGTTTGCGGAATGATTCTCTGCCCATCACATTCTTAGTAGCCTAGAAGCACAAGCCATTTATCATTTCAATTAAGCAGTTTATTATAAACATGTAGGCCTATTTTAATGTTTGTAATGCATCAAAATCATTGTGTATGTGCACAAATAGTGTACAAGAACATTTTGAGGAGGGTGACAATCCCATCAGTCTCCACCACCTCAATTTAGGGTTATGATTATTTGTAAATTAGTTTAAAGTATATGATGCAGTAATGTAAGGGTAGGCCTACATGCGTCTATTAATTCAAGCTACAGTATGTGTTGGTTACAAGGTCAAGAAAAAAAATTGCAAAGGACGCACAAATTCTAATGCAGTTTACCTCAATTAAAAGGATCATTTGCTTTTGGCTCATTGGTTTACCAGTGCCAACAAAAGTATATTATAACATTTGTACAACAAATATACATCCATGCGTGCCTTGGCTATATAAACCAACTCTAGTTATACTAGGAAAACGCTAAAGTCCCGTCGCGTTGTTGAGCGAGCACCGGTATGTGCAACACGACCCGAATACGACATTCCCATAATGTTACGTACCAATACGTCTTTAAGGTCTTTACCGATTTAGCTGAAATTTTGTAAAATTGGAGAGAATGTTGTACTTATTGACCCTGCAAAATTTCATAACGATCGGAACATTTTTTTTTATATAACCAACGATCGGATTTTGTTCAAAAATTATACAGCAACCCACATAGCCCCCTATGTGGTTTGTACCTGTGTGCAAAATTTCAGGTCGATCAGAGAAACGGTGCGACCTGTACCGAAGCAGTAACAGAAAGAAAAAAACAGACATTCGAGCCATAAGAGTCAAGTGCAGACGCTCGCTATACGCTCGCTCAACAAAACTTTTACTGTGATTCTAACTAGGAAAACGCTTAAGTCCCGTCGCGTTGTTGAGCGATCACCGGTACGTGCAACACCACCCGAGTACGACATTCCCATAATGTTACATACCAACATTGGCATACCTTCAAAATACTTGAAGCACTGCCTCCTAGATGTTCGTCGTGGCTAACGAGGAGCCACGACAAGCATCTAGGAGGCAGTGACTTGAAGACAAAAACTTTCAATGTTGAATCTTCACTGCCTCCTTGATTTTTTAACAACATCATTTTTCGAATTATGATAACCAATAAGTTTTTAAGGTCTTGACCGACTTAACTGAAAATTTGTAAAAAAAAAAAAAAAAAGAGAGAATGTTGTACTTATTGACCCTGTAAAATGAAAATTTTTATTTTTTATTTTTTTATTTTATTTTTTTATTTTTTTTAACCAACTATCGGATTTTGTTCAAAAACTATACAGCAACCCGCATAGGTAATATGTACATGTGTGCAAAATTTCAGGTTGATCAGAAAAACGGTGCGACCTGTAC
Organism: Sweltsa coloradensis; assembly: GCA_024449915.1. Taxonomy (NCBI): domain Eukaryota; kingdom Metazoa; phylum Arthropoda; class Insecta; order Plecoptera; family Chloroperlidae; genus Sweltsa; species Sweltsa coloradensis. Next base: position 14,018 of record JAMZAV010002397.1, on the reverse strand, counting down.
CAAAGCAGTAACAGAAAGAAAAAAAAAGAAAAAAAACAGACATTCGAGCCATAAGAGTCAAGTGGAGACGCTCGCTACGCTCGCTCAACAAAACTTTTACTGTGATTCTCATTAGTAGGCCTTATTCTTTTTAAATTGTACCTGAAACGAAGCAGGTTTTAAACGTTCACATTAGCAGAATCACCGATAGAGAGAGAATCAACAAACAATTCAGAATTCAAACTATCACAAAAAAACTACTGATATTTTATTCAAAGTAGTTTAATGTAAGATATCGATACGATCACTACTTACATTGTTATGAATACATCTTGCACAATCGTTCCCAAAAAAGCTTATATGGTTATAGGCCCTTCTCACTATAAAGACCAAAGCAAAGAGTATATTACAGAACCACTTTCACATAATATGCACTATGCTATGCACCGTCTGGAAAGAACCAACCGTCCACGCTTCAAACTTGACTCGGTCTATAAAAGCAAGTTCTCCGACACAGTGCAGGTCACAGCCGAAAATAATATTGATTTCATTTATAATTGACAACAATTTACTTTGTATTCAATTTCATATAATTATTTTCCTTCTTGAACTGTGTTTTAGGAAATTAACCTACCATTGGATGTGTGGGTCTACCCTATACTTTTGTAGCGTATAGGTAGCGTAACACGCGTATATAAGCATGTGTTGTGTATTTTTATGCTCAATATTTCATTCGTCATGTGATTTCGTTTTTAAAGAAGGTCAATGAAAAATGACATTTTATATGTGTAGCTCGTTGGTCTTGTGGTTAGCCTACCTGCTTCCAATGCAGAAGGCCCAGGGTTCGATTCCCGCTCAAGAAAGAAGATTTTAACTTCTAATTTGGACTTATGTCCATCAGTTCTTGTCTTAGAAATTTTTAAACGGTGACTTTGGAACCGTCCTAGCAACGAGGCACACAATAAATTTAAAGTTGTTCTGAATCGACCTTGTTGATTCTGGCGTTGATCCGCGGGTGTTCGCACTGGGATGATTGCTATGTTTCTCATTAAAAAATCTATCTTTGGTTGGTTATCGCTCACTCGTCGATTGCGTCAGGGCCTGCAGGGTTGGCTTGGTCGCTTTGGTTTACTGTCCTCCACTGAAAATCAGTTATGTGACTTAAGTTGGTAGACTCTAAATACGGATTTATTTATTACTTCCGTAACTTTTTAATATTTTGTACATTGTGATAATTATGTTTACGTTGTTTTTATTACCGCAATCGCATAACATGTTACGTGGGATTCTTTACAACAATCTGTAGCTTAGCCTTCTTGAGAAATATGTGTGCTACAAATCGCTACAACCTTCTTTACATACAACCTGACCTTTTCAATATGCTTCAATTGACACGCCTGTGGACCAATGACTGCGGATCTAGCCTACTAAAGATATTAAATATCATTTCACGGAAGGTGTGTTGTTAGGCTAGGTGGCAGCCATTGATCCGGGAGATCGCCAGTTTCATATCAGCCACAGGTAGTCCTGACAGAAAGTTTGTCCTTTCTTGATATATAACTGAAAAGTGTTGTGTGCTACTAGCAGATTTTTTCAAACTACCTGAAAGCTATTAGTACCAATTACGAAAATGTGTAGGCCTACATAAATAGGTCCTCTTATGAATTCTTAGAAATAAGTTTTTTTAAATGGCGTTTAAGGATTTTGATGCTGAATCTGTGAACATATTTTCAAAAACACTACAAAATGTTAATTTTACTAAACCTATTGGGAACTAGTTTAGAAAATATGTTTTTTTAACTTTTTATTTTGTAACATTGAATTAAAATGTTCTTACAACTTATCGTTTACCATTACAAGTGGCAAGTGACACCTTAAATTTACGTTTTGATAGAAAGGAAAACAAAGTGCTACAAAATACATAATTTGAAAAAATAATTTTGAATATTCTAAATTTTAATGTTAAAAAAGTATCTCTATAATGTACACTGATTTAACTTAGTGTCCTGAAGTTTACTGCGGGCATGCATACGAATGCGTGTGATTTTTTAAACCTATAAACTAAGCTGAAGTAGCTATGGATTTTGTGTTACTCATTAGTTTCGTAGTTGGAAAGACTAAAGAGAACGTAGTTCTGCCCCCACCCCCACCCCCACCCCCACCCCCACCCCCCTACACCCCCAAAAAACAATAACAAGAGTCTGGCCTTTTTTGTAATTGACAAGTTTTACTTCAAATAGGCACTGATACGGGAGTACACAGGAGTGGGTGTGAATACGGACTCGTTAAAAGCTTAAAGGGGTATTTAACCGCTAAACTCAAAAAATATATTTCAATCAGGCTAACTAGTAATGAATTTAGCAATTAACAGAAAAATTATTGGGGCCACCATGACCTCCCAAAAAATTGTCAAACATGACATTTTTCGAGCTAGGTCCCATCGGCAAAAATCTCCCATAAGAAATAACATGGGGGCGATCTTTATGCCCCGTGACCTTGGAGGATTTTGATTAAAATAATATTGGCCATTATTGACGTACTCGACAGCCTTTTCTGTAAATTCTCTATATTTTGTTTTGTAATTTGGGCAAGTAGTTCGGTCAAAATATGCTGATTACCAAGATAGGGTGTGATTTTGGAATGTATATTTTTGCGTTTTTGAGGGTATATTTGGGCACAGTTTCAAGACACGATGTTATAAAGGGGCATTTTTGATTGGTACTATGCTCTAGTATCTATGTGGACCAAAAAAGAAGCAGTTTAAAGCCGATTAAGAAATTTTCCAAAACACCAATTTTCTCCAATTTCTGGATCAAAAACAATTAAAAAATTCGTGTTAAATCACAGTTACAAGATATAATTATTTAAAAGGTCATTTAAGTGTAGTATTGTGCTATAGATCACGTGGTAAAAAATAATTTTTGGGGTTTTTAGCCCCTTTAAAAGTTTACGGAAATAACAAACCATTTTCGTATGTTGGGCATAATGAAACACATTAAATAAATATCACACGATGTCAATGTTTTTATCAACTTGACTAGATCAGTTTTCTCACAAACTTCACTCTATCCAGCGCACAACACACATTCTAACTGTCATTCGTTGCACCATAAATCAAACTAACCCAGTATATGAAACCGAAAAGCGTTCAATGTTATTTCTGCAGCGCAAGCGACTGGGATATCGAATTTTTCAATACTAATTTACTTTTCGTTTAATTTGTATCATTCCTCGCTCCCTTGGTGTATACTTTGGTCGTGAAGGTAGGTGCGAATAGTTGGAACAGTTTACGTGCAGAATCGTGGTTGGATTGGAAAATATTATTTTCTCAGAACGTGACTATAACAACCGTGATTATCAAGCCAGTATATGGTACAGTTTTGGTTTAGATACAAAGGCTCATTACATTTGAGTTTTGAAATGTTAGATTTAAAATATTATTTGAGGATTTTCGAGTGAAATATATATTTTAGATATCCATGGATTATGGGATAAAATTCCATTCAATTAATATTCAGTAAAATTGTTATGATAAAAGTTGAAAATTTATTATGTTAGTACGTTAATTTATCTATTTACAAAAACACAGAGTTGTATTAAACAAACAAACATCAACAAAAATTGTTTATGGGAAAAAAATGTTTTTTAGGTGGCTCGTTAAACAAATTCCTACGGTGGAATTAAAAATTTATTAAATTTGTACCGTTATCATAATAAAGATGATTGGGAGAGATCAAATTGAGTGCGCAATACCATTTTTGGTCTGTTAACATGTGTTGTACGGCTAAAGGTACATACCAAGACAAACCATCTCATTCACAAACAAGCTTTTATCATAGGAGATATCTGTGGGTTAGACGTGTGTGGACAATTCGAATTCGGGACAATACTAACTTCTCTCTACGTGAGAATCCAAACACAGGGACGAATTTTATTTATCAATTCAAGCATAATTTAAAATTAATTTAGTTTTCTAAATATGTATTTTATTTATTTATTTATTTATAGGAACACATACTTCATAATATTAACATAATACATGGCATTGAAGGTACATAGAAAATGACAAAAACACAAAAAAATACAAAATATGAATTACAAAATGTATTAACAAACCTACTTTAAGTGTTTAAAGAATCAATTAAGACTAAGGGAATACAATATTTATATCAAATTTAAATAAATCATAATATAATTTCATTTTTCGTGTGTAGTTTATTATTTTGCACCATATCCCAAAATGATTGCCGCAAGTCGTTGCTTATATCACAAATGAAGTTTTATAACAATAATATTAATAGTCAATGATAGCAGTTGTAATAAAAGTTTGCCCCGACTGGGGATCGAACCCAGAACCTCTGGCTAAACGCGCCATAGCTCTACCAATTGAGCTACCGAGACATAAGACACACCTTCATTAAACTGCTATTTGTTGTGACTGTTGACATCCATGATAATAATCGAACAGAAGACTGCAATGAAGCTGTCATTACTGAAAGAACACAATGGTAGCAGGGCTATCATTGACTAATAATGTCCTCAAAGCGGGCTTATGCTTAAAAACCTTATATTCATACTACCCAACTCATGGGAGATGCGAAGTGATTGGATTTTTCCATGTGTTCTTTTAGTAATGACAGCTACATTGCAGTCTTCTGTTCGATTATTGTCATGGATGTCATCAGTCACAACAAATAGAAGTTTAATGAAGGTGTGTCTTATGTCTCGGTAGCTCAATTGGTAGAGCTATGGTGCGTTAAGCCAGAGGTTCTGGGTTCGATCCCCAGTCGGGGCATACTTTTATTACAACTGCTATCATTGAATAATAACGTCCTCAAAGCGGGCTTATGCTTAAAAACCTTATATTCACAATAATTATAATGTTATTAAAAGTGGATATATGATTAATAAGGCCACACGATGCAAATATAATCTTGTCATTCGACATTTTTTTTATATTGCAACTTGTTCAACATAGTACGATAGTTTAAATAATTTTCCGTCATGTCAAACATATTCTAATACTAAAAGTACATACACATATCTTACAAGAAACTTTAATAACACAAAAATAAAAAATGTTATTAAATATATAAATAAATATTGTGGTAAATGTTATTGTTGAACAATTAATTGAACTTAACACTGCTCGTAGGTGGGAAAATAACATTTTATTATGTAGCAATATTTCGAAAAGTTTCACTTTTTTTCAACAGGCTGACATTATTTACAATAATGCAAACATCTGACAAAACAAAACCACAGCTATGCGGGTAAAAAATAACTACATGCATGTGTGATTTAAATTGTGCATATGTGCATTAAATTACATACACATACGTACAACAAATTTCGACCTATTTGATCGTGTATCCAGTGGTAACTGCACATTCTACTATCATCGATTCTCTGTCATGCAGCCTCTCAGTTTGGCAGACTTCACTCCTTATTCGCGATAGTCCTCATTGTCAAGAAGTGCGAAACTGAGCTCTTCGTTATCTGGAAACAATAACAATTTCAAAGGGAATCAGCTTTGTTTAAATATACGTACTTTGTTCCGTAACAAGTTTTTTAATACTGGCATCATTTGCGGGTGTATTTAAAAAATTTGGCAACAAGCAATACTGTTTGCTGATTGGTCCGATAGGGACAATAGTTTGTTTTATAATATGTGTTCTAATGTGGTCACAAAATAATAACAATAACAGTGCCACTCACCTTGTAATACGACTCCAGGGATAATGGGGCAGTTCTCCCCACGCGCATAACAACCTTCTCGTTTGACCTTGACATTATGATCCGCATGGATTGCTTGAAGCTCTTTGACGCTTCCAGCCAATCACAGTTGAACACAGCCTTTCTCACTTTCGAGCACTGGAAACATAGGGAACTAGGCAATGACGTAATATAAGCTAAGCGCTAGACACACAGTTAGGCCGTGGGGAGCATAACAATTTGAACCTGTCTCTAGTAGGGAAAAACCCACCGCCGTCTAAATGTATCGTACCCTTAAATTAAACAGCCTTTGTGTTAACAAGCGGTGTAAAATCAAAACCGCAAGATGGCGATTTCTCGTTATTATTGAAGAAAAACAGTCTTTCTTCCTCAAATCTCTCAGTTACTCCGATTTCCGAACAAAGCAATTCAAGTTGGTGGACTATCATACTATTGTCTATCTGCATTAGGCTTTTAGTAATCAAAACTAGTTATTTGTGCGGAATATGTGTCTGAACAAGGTCGTGCAGGTCTAGGGTTGCCTAGGAGAGGCCTAGGGCTTGTCAAACGTGTAATGTTAGCATTAATTGAATGTAGTTCTATAGCCTAATGGAACTAAAGGCTTACACTGTTGTATTATAAATAATTTTCTTTATCTGGGCCTAGGCCCGGGACGGTTTCTGGTTTGTTTTATGAAAGTAATGACAATTTTTCTCGTTTCACACATAGAAGCAAAATTTAAAATGTCCGCCATTTGTTTACGTATTTGTTTATCCCCGCGACGTTCAAATAATCCACTGCATCTTAGTTCATTCAACTAGATGAAGTATCTATGATGCAGTGAACGTGATTTTACCCTACTAGAGAGGCTTCAAATTGTTACGCTAGCGCTCGGTTGGAAGGATAGGAGACTGAGCGTCTAGCGCTTTGCTACGCAAAGCTTATGTACGTCATTGGTACTAGGATTATCACTGTGATGGCCTTTCATTTTCCACAATAACGTTAACACTTGTTATATTTGATTATTGTATCGTTTTAAACACATACCTATTAATCAATACAGTACAGGCTATTTTTTGTATCGTCTTTCATCAATGTTACACCTAATACCCTAACCAGGCGAATGATTTTTATTGAAGTGATATTAGTAGTATTGTTTAAGAGGGGTCGCTGAGGCTAGCGCGGAGACGAGTTTAGGCACTCAGCTTTCTGTTTTGTTGTGTTTTTTTTGTTTTTTTTTCGGGTAAAAGGTTTATAACACCTTTATCGAATTTCACATTAACGTAAATAAAGAATGAATCTGTGTTAACTAGTACTCGTATTCCTAAACTAATTAATAGATTTTGAATAAAATATAGTAAATATCACCCTAATTTACTCCATTTTGGTCAACATCGTGAATTAATTCCAAGTGTATAGATTTTTTTCATGCAAATTTGTAAGTGATAACAACGTTTAAATTGATGTTAACGCGCAGGTCAATTTGGTTTATCGTAAAATTAACTGTTTCATGGGATTTTTCAGAATTGAATTTCATGTTTTTGATTTCCCGGTTTTTTCCGTTTTGGACTCATGGATCTTCAAGGCTTACTTTTTGCAACCAAGTGTGGATGTCAACATAAATGTTCTTTACAAACATTCATGCAAAATTTTGGTAATGATATTAAATCAGAAATCATCAACACTTGAGCGCGCGCATTTGAGTTGGGAACTCTTAAGCAAATTTGTGAAGTTAACTACAAAATGTATGTAATCAGTTCTGCTTACCTCCGAAGTAAGCGCATTTGACATCCAGGAAAACACAAAAAATTCCGTTAAGATAAGGATTTCAATGATTATCATCCCAAGTTCTTTAACTCCCCAATCAGCAATCTGAAAAATAATTTATCGAGGTCACGTTGGCTATAAAAGAATTGTTACACTTTCGAAAATTCGTATTTACCATCCCTAATGTCATATGGCTCACTCGTCAAATCATTATGTGCCATTCAAGCCCAAGAGATGTGGGAGAAAAGGCCCATGCTGGACAGATGCAACCAGAGGCAGAAGAGGAAAGTGGTGTTTCTTAGTTTTTTCACGTCGTCGTTGTCGTCGTCGTGGAAGTTGTCGGTATGTGAGAGGGGTGAGGTGGGAGAACCTCGACGACGACTCCTAGAGCTCGCCTCTAGTTTCGAAGAGATAAACACTCTCCTATTAAGTATCTGTTGCGAGATGAAATTTGCCTCTTTTCTCGTCTTCTACGATCGATAGTTGTGTGTCAACCGTTAGGTCATAATGCGCTTTATGGCCTAGACTTAGATGAAGTGGGAATAGCCAGACCGTGCTGGACAGAACTATATGACAGACAGGGGGAGCAAGGGACCAGACGGAGAAGAATTTAATGATTATATAGCCAAAATAGATAAAAACTATTGCTTATGAATAAAACTTGTATTTGTGCAACACACAAAAATAATTTACTTAATGTTAACAAAAACATTATACTTACAAGTAAGATGTGTACAGCTATGATAGCAGGCTCTATTAGGTTATTGGCAAGTTGTCCCATCAGAAATGGGTCGAACACTGATTGCAAGGTATTTATTAAACTGAAAACAATAGACATGTTGAGTCATGTTTTACTAATAAAGCACACATTGCATGTTTGTTCAAATTTACAGATACTATTATAAATATAAAAGAGATGAGGGGAGGGGGGTTCCCGATGACGACTGCCAGATCTCACTTCTAGTACTTGCCACCTGAGGATTGCGAGATGGATTTTGTCTCTTTTTTCTGATCTTGGAAGATATGCAGATGAATAACCTGTTTCAAATCATACCCCTGGCCCAGACGGGAACATGACATTATAAACGTTTTATATTAAACAAACTTGTACAATGCTTACCTAAGAATAACTTGATGGTGGCGTACACACTCTGCCAGTCGAAGTGACATCTGTTTATCAATCGCTAAACTTCTCGCAACCTTCATCTCCCCCTTACGTTTTGCCCATGATATGATAACTTTAGCGTCGGAAATACTCTTTTGCCTTCGATCTCTAGTTAAGAATCTCTCTGTGGGATTCATTGTTAGTGCATCTGTATCAATCATTGTCAATCGTACTGAATCGGACACCATCGCGTTTTCAGTTTCGTAGTCAACTTTCTTCACTGCATACTCACGGATATTTTTAAAGTTCATATTTAATATTTGTGCTTCTAACCTAACTTGATTCATAATATCTAAGAAGAATGCATCTGCAAGGCCGATAAAATGGACGCACGTGAATGATAACAGAATATCATGTAGTATCGTGATCTCTAGGCATGGTGAAGAGGCCACGTTGCATGGATACTGTGCACTGGAAATAAAAATTTAGTTTAGTTTAGACTTTAGCAAGTTGAATTAGTAAATTTAGAAAATAATATGAATATTGTTGTTATTTTGACGTTAAGTAATTCGTATATTAGGCCTATGTAGCCTACTTAATTTTAAAATATTTTTAAGATTTTCGTTGCCCACACATGATTTTGTTGTGATTAATTGGGCTGTTCTGTCTCGAGGGTATTTTTAAAATTATTTCGAGAATGAGCTTGACTTTGGAGATTCCTTGGCTACGACGTAACAGCACGGTCTATCACGAAAAGGACTTTCAACTTGTTTGTGTGTACATTAACCCAAGATCAAAAACACAGAACGACACAAGAAATCGGTGCCCCATTAAAAAAAATGAGTTATTGTTAGTTTATTAGAATAAATTTAGAGAGTATCTGTAGTGAAATTTTATGTGTTGTATGATGTATAATGATTGATAAATATTGGTTTTTCTATAAAGTGAACTTTAATAGATATGATTTCAGAATTTTGTTTCATTCGATTAGATTGTATCGATAAAATAGATTTTACAAATTTTAATTTTTAAATTTATGATCACAATATTGAAATGCAATGAAGCTCATGGATGACAAATACTCCGAGTGTGTGGTCTATCTCTCGCCGTTTTATTCCAACATTTTAGAAAACACGTTTAAAATTTCATTTTTTTTAACTGTTAGATTTTTAAAAATCACACAATAATATGCATAAACACGATAGATGCCATTACATTCACCAACCTGAAAAGAGTCTTCCTTCGGTAAAAACCTATGGCGAGCAATAGCATCATTGCTGCAACGCACACGACTGTCCCAAACACTGGTGTGTAGACTGCGCAAAGCTCGGAAAACAAGTTTCCTTTGCGCAGGATGACCTTGACTTCGGGGATTCCTTCGCTAAGTCTTCTCTCGTGGAGACTCTCAAGGTCACGACACAATTCCTTCATTCTCATTGGTTGGAATATGTAAGTGACGGTTTTCATCAGACACATTATGACGAACAGAATGATGAACATTTGCTCAGTGGCTTTAATGAAACTGTTTCCTTTCACACACAAGCTGTAGGTGTACAGCAGCAGGTTGAAGCATTGAAGAGCGACTGCAAATCGCGGGTAGATGAATGGAAACCAACCAATCTCTCCCTCATCCACTGACCACAAACCTGTAAGATAACAAAATCGATACAAACCATTCTATGGAGTGATTTTAGTTTAGGGATAATCCTAATGAGCCACTCTAGCCTAGGGGAGTGGGGAGGACAGATTCGTGCTAGATATTTCCATCCAGGGAAGAGGGGGTTTCTAATGACTTTCTCATCTTTACGTCGTCATCGGAATGGTCGTCGAGTGGAAGAGATGGTTCACGACACGACGACGAAAGCCAGAGCGCATATCTAGTTTCGCTGAGTAAATTACTCCCCTAATTACTACCCCATGTTGCTTCATTTTCTGACTTGTTTCCGGTCAGCTAATAATACTCTTGGTCTCATTCTATCCCGACCTAGAAGGTATTTTACTGTTTTGATTTTAAGTTACTGTACAGTTTACACTTGACTAATATAAAATATATAAAACTGTAACCTTTCTTGTAAACCTCCATAGTTAATATAAAATGTACAAACTGGAACCTTACCTGTAAACTTCCATAGTTTTAAATAACGGCTGATGATTCTTGTTTCCACTTCCTCTACTTCCTGTCCACGTTTCAGCCATTCTAACATGGAGATTAGGGACTCCATTATGCGACAAAGTAAGCCTTCTTAAGCTGAACGTCAGCTTCACAATTAATCTACGGGTTGTTTACGTCTTGAAAACAATTTATACTATGAACATCAGAACGTGTGTAGATTTGAGAAAGTTATCCTACATTTGTTGTTTTATTCGTTAGTAAAACGACTAAGTTTGGTTGCGCAGGTGACTTGTTCTCAGTAATGTTGAAAGTTCTTCAATCAGATGTTCTTTTACACTGCAACACACGAAGAAATTACATTCTCTTATGCTGTACATCTACATACTACGTTTGCGGAATATTCCCTTGCCCTTCACGTTATTCAAAGCCTGCACGCACAAGCCATTTGTCATTCCGAACTATCTGTTTATTATAGAAAAGTTGTCCTATTAAAATTTTTGTAATGGACTACACAATTATTGAGTACGTGCACAAATAATGTACAATAACAAAACATTTTGAAAAGGATGACATCCCCATTAGTCTTCACTACCTAAATTTAGGGTTACGATTATTTATAAAATAGTTTGAACGGAAACGACGCAGTTATGCAAAGGGTAGGCCTATACTCTCCTTCCTCCTGGAGAAAAGTCAATTCAAGCTGCAGTAATTGTGTTGGTTGTAAGAACAAGAAAAAATATGTGCAATGTGTCGCACAAATAGGGAACTGTCCTTCATTACCAAATTTGAATATGTCCCTACTAATAACCTCAAATACCGACCAGTAAAGTTTTTTATGCGTCCGGCTTTTATTAGCGCTAACTGTGAGCGAGGAAAAATTTGAACCGGGCTTTGCGCCGGAAAACGGCCTTGCGCCATTGCAGGTGGGCGTGACGTGATCGTGAGGTTCGCCGAGGCGGCGAGCTGGCAGTTCTGCCAATCAGCTTCCCCTCCTCACCTCACGATAACGTCACAACCAAGAGAGCGCGTACTAGTCTATGTGCGGGAAGTCAAAACCCAGGAACTTTGAACATGCATAGATCTACAGATTTTATTTTTTATAGTTTATTTTAATTGCGATGTTTATTAAATTGAATGTTACAAACTACTAAATACGTGTAAGATATATTTGAAACCAAGGCCAGTTCCCTATTCTAATGCAGTTTACCTCTATTTAAAGGATAATCCGCTTTTGGCCCATTGATTTACCAGTGTCGACAAATGTATATTATTATGTTAATTGTAAAAATAATAATGCATCTATGCAGTGGCCAGTGGCGTATCCAAGGGAAGGGAGGGGGCCAACCCCCCTCCTTTGCGCAAAATTAGTGTGAAAGTTCACTTTAACGTTTTAATGGAGAATATAGAATAACTGTTTATTCGCAATGCTAAAGATAAATAATTACTATCTGACCATAAAGAGTATTTATTTTAGTTGATACAAATTTGGTTATTGTGATGTTTGAAAACGCACAGATTTTCATCAAAATGACCTGGAAAGAGAAAACTTTTAGATTAAAAACAGGATTTAAGTTGATAAAAAGTTAATCATTGTGATGCTTTAAAACGCACAGATTTTCACCTAAATGACCTTGAAGGACAATTTGTTTCCGGGGGGCATTCCGCCCGGACCTCCTACTTCACCTTTGGTACATCTGTGAATTATTTGGTTGATACGCCTCTGCATGTACTATGGCTATATAAACCAACTCTAGCCATACAAAACTTTTACTTCGATTTTCGTAAATATGCCTTAATCATTTTTAAATTGTACCCGAAACGTAGCAGGTCAATGTTCGGAGATTTAAAGATTCATTGTTGCCATATCTCCGATAGAAAGAAAACAATCAAACAACATTCAGAATTCAAACTATCATAAAACACTCCTGATATTTTATTGAAAGTAGTTTAATTGGAGATATCGCTGCGACCACTACTTAAATTGTTAAGAATACATCTTGCACAATCCTACCCAAAGAAGCTTATATGGTTATAGGCCCTTCTCACAATAAAGTCCGAAGCAGAGCGTATATTACAGATATAATATGCACCATGCACCGTCTAGAAAGAACCAACCGTCCCCGCTTCAAACTTGACTCGGTTAGAGAAAGCAAGTTCTACGACGCAGAGTATTTCACTTACAGCCGAAAGTAATATTGATTCCATTAATAATTGACAACCTTCTACTGTTTATTCAACTTCATATTATTATTTTCCTTGTCGAACTGTGTTCTGGGAACTTTAACGGCTATTAGATGTGTGGGACTACCCTATACTTTTGTAGCGTATAGGTAACGTAACACGCGTATATAACCATGTGTTGTGTGTTTTCACGCTCAATATTTCATATTTGTTATTTCGTTTTTAAACAAGGTCAATAAAAATGAGACTTCATGGCATAATTTTTTAATATTTTGTACGTTGCGATACATTTACGCAGTTTTTGTTACCGGAATCGCATAACATGTTACGTGGGATTTCTCACAACAATCTGTAGCTATAACACGTTTAGACTGAGGAAAGGATATGAATCAACAGCTGCGTCACGGAAGGTGTATGTTAGGCTAGGTGGCAGCCATTGATCCGGAGACCGCCAGTTTTATACCAGCCACAGGTAGTCCTGACAGAAAATTTGTCCAAGGTTTCCTGATTGGATGAGCGAAGCGAAGATTCCATTTAACTACACTGGAGAGAAAATTGCGATGAAATTTTGTGGAAGCCTTTAAAATCTTTGAACTTAGAACTACCACGTTTTTGAGCGCAATCGAAAAATTATTTCTCATGAAAATCACAATAATTTTACGATTTTCGATTTCGATTCTTCGACTTTTAGCACCTACATGCTTTATCCGATTGTTATGATTTTTTACGGAACCTTTCTTTATGAATAAATATATTCGTGTGAAATTTGAGTGTTATCGAAAAATTATTTCTCGTAAAAATCGCAATTTTATTTTATTTTTCGATTTTTTTAAATTTCTTCGATTTGTAACAATAACATGCTTTATTCGATTGTATCGATTTTTACACAGAACCATAATTTTATGAATTAATATGTTCTTGTGAAATTTGAGCGTAATCAAAAAATTATTTATTATGAAAATCGCAATTTTACGCTTTTTTGTATTTAAAAAATTACGCTCATCCAACAACGCGCCTGAAAAAGCGTTTGCTAAGCTTCCTAGTATATAAGTGAATAGTGTTGTGTGCTACTAGCAAACTCCTTTCAAACTACCAGAAAGCTATTAGTACCAATTAAAAAGTTGTGTACATTATTAGCCTAGGTCGTCTCATGTATAC